>CAKNXH010025446.1:0-10964 GCA_932178445.1 Andricus quercusramuli | reverse complement strand
AGTACCTCTGAGAATGTTCTTTCAGTTTTCTTCGTGATTTTAAACAGAGCGGATGTCTCTAATTTTATGTCGAAAAACTAACTTCTTATAATATTCAGGAACTTTTTTTTTTTTAATTTACGATTAATTGCATTTCTTTTGAAATCATTAACTTCCTTTCAAACTATACAAGTGTGTGCTTCTGTTCAACGTGCTTGTGAAGTGTATGAATATCGTGTTTGTGGGATTACGGAGTGTTTTACACAATTTTCTGAATCTATACTGCTTACCTAATAGTACAACTTCACAGCGTGTTTGCGGATTGCAATGACTTGCGTCGAATTTCATCGGATGATAGTTCAAAAACGACTGAAAACAATAGAGAATCGTTTTTTCTGTCCATGTGTAATTCCTATTTTCAGGCTTATGTAAAAACTTATTAATTTGAATATTTACAGAGCGCGTTGAAGTGTGTGAAAGTTTGACAGAAAATTCAGAAACAGCTGAGAAATACCGAGATAATAACGAATCTTTAATCAGCAATTATCGATTGCAATTTAACTTCTTAACTTGAGGGGGAAATTTCTTACTGGAAAAGTGTTTTATTTAGAGTTGCTTTAGCTACAAAAACTTTAAATTCGCGTGATCTTTTGTTGAGAGGTAGCAATGAAACATTAGGCTGACCAAATAATGGCAACTTTCTAATGTTGACCGAATTTCTCACGGAATTAGATCCTTTTATGAAGAATCACATCAGGAAATTTTGGAACGAAGGCTCTGGAAGTACTAGTTATTCAACTATTTAACGGAAACGTTGTCGAAAACTATAATTAAAGAAATTAAAAAAGCGACATTTTATGTTTTGAAGAGAGCAACGTCAATTTTCAAGAAAATTACAAGAATAAAGTATGCATATTACAAAAAGCTATTCACGGACTAAAACAATCTGGACGCCAATGGTATAAGAAACAACAACAACAAAATATTAGAACTTGAAAAAGCTCTGGCAAAGTCTTTTGAGATGAAAGACACCTTGGTAAACTTCACTATTGCCTTGGTATTGAATTCTCTCAAGATTTAAATAGAAAACAAATAAAAATGACTCAGAAGAAATACATTCGAGATCTGCTCAGGAAATTTAATATAGAAGATTGTAAACCCGCTTCAACACCCCTTAACTCATCTATGAAACTCTTAATAGAAATGAGTTCAAGACATGAGAACGAGAAAAGAGAAATGTTAAAGATTCCATATCCTAACCTAGTAAGTTCATTGATGTACTTGGCTACTTCTACACGACCACACATAGCTCATGCTATAAGTGTACTGAGTCAATTCAACGAGAACTACGGCGAAGAGCACTGTAAAGCAGGAAAACTAGTATTACGCTAATTGAAGTACACTAAGGATCTTGGTCTTACATTTAAGAAAACCGGAAAACCTCTTCTTGACTTTTCTGATGATTTTTCTGATTCTGATGCAAAAGAGGCTATTCATCTTAGAAGATTTTTTGAAGAAGTGACTGGAAAGTTGCAGCCAACAAAATTATTTAGTGAAAACCAGAATGCTGGACAAATGACCAAGAATCCCGTCTTTCATGATTGAACCAAACATATAGCAATCCGTCATCATTTTGTGCGAAAAACTGTTGAAAGAGGAGATATTGAAATAAATTATTCACCAACTGAAAAAATGCCAGCTGATGTACTGACAACAGGATTATCTACTCCAAATTGTATTAATTGTTCAAGAAATCTTGGTCTAATATATTAATTTTTAACAAGTTTATTTAAGCGGGAGTGTTGGATATTTAAATTGAACATTGTAACAAGCTTCAGACTTTAGAAGACTGTTTCTTGTTCATCAGTTCGAATGTTTTCTTCTGTCTTTGGAAAACCGAGCAACGTGCCACAGGTTTATAGTAGAATCAACTTTATTCAAATACCTGAATAAATCCTTCCCATTTGTAAAGTTGATTATACAATATTTAATGTGTTTCAAACATTGCACAATTTCTTCACGGCGTCGATACGTCGGTGGGAAATTTTAAGGTTCACTAAGAAAACCAAATCAATCAGATTAGCATCTTCATCCGCTAAAAGATGGTCTGCTCGTAATGACGCTGTTGAGGTTTTGAATCAATATTTTCAGGACATAGTTAAGATTTTGAATGCGATAGAAAAAATTGATACTGAAAATGCGATCACCAAACAGGAAGCTAAGGGTATTTGTGACCAATGGGAAAAACTGGAGGTTGCTTTTTTTCTGGTTTGGTTTTCTGGTTTTCTGGTCCTGGTTTTGTGGTCTTTTTTGCTTTCAAGAATCAGCGCTGTCAGTCAGAAATTGCAAAATGTTGACATTAACATTGCTGAGGTTATCGATCAGTACCGTGGACTCATAAAAATGATTGTCGATGGAACAAGAGATAGTGAAGTTCAATTTTCGGGTCGAGGCGCGTTTCGAGACAATACTTTTAACGTCATTTTAGATAGGTTGTTAACTGAACTAAAAGAAAGGTGTGCAAATTATCAATTTATTCACAAAAATTTCGTCATTATCACGCAATTTGATAAGCTAGAATGAAACCAAATTCGTGAGAAATTAAAATTACTTAGAGAAATCTATCACTCAGACTTTGAATCTGCATTGGACGAAGAGTTTGCTCACTTTCACGCATTTTGTCATGCCAAACAAATTCAGCAAATGTCTCCATTAGAGTTATTAAGATTTCCTTGTAGAAATGATTTGTCTGGTGTGTTCCCGAATATTGAAATTGCCTATAGAATATTCATTACTATTGCTGTGACCAACTGTAGCGCAAAAAGATCGTTTTCTTGTTTGAAAAGAATAAAAAACTATTTGCATTCCGCAATGACAGAAGATTGCCTTGACAGCTTAGCAATTTTGTGTATCGAATCTGAGTTACTCCGTTCTTTAGACTTTGACAACTTAATCGCGCATCATTCCCATCATTCCCCTTCAACCGCTTCACTTCCCTTCCACTCTTCCATCTCCTTCCATACTTTCAATGCTTTCCCTCAATCCCTTCCTCTCCCTTTCTTTCCCACCGTCTTCCTCCACCACTCCTGGATTTTTCGATTAATCATCTTCTTTCTTATCATAACCCTCCAACAACTTTTCTCCTCCCTCTAATCTAACAAACCTCTTTCTAACTTTCACACCATCCTGTTCCTTCCTTCTCCACTATCCTTCTCCACTACTCCCCTCTATCCTTCTCCAACACTTCCCCAATTCATTATTATTCCCCTTCTTTCACACCATCCCTCTCCATCCGAAGGCAATAAGTAGAGTTCCAAGAGGGATCTTCATTTTTCTTGTCAGATTTCGTGGGAGATCACTAATTCACCTGGATTATTTTCACCGCTATGTATAACTGAACAATTCATCAGAATGAGGAAATATTCCAATCTGTACAGTTCACGTAGTAAAGGAAATAGAAAATCTTATCAGCCCGGACAAACTATCGAAATCTGAAACAACCAATTCTCGGCCTCTGCCCTATTACTAATACACTGGAAAAATTTGTCAACCGAAGTTTGCCAGGCACTACTGATGTAAGAAATTGATGAAATGAAGGAAATTCTAATCTATTAAATGAGAAAAATTAAAACTTGGCAAGATTATTCTTATTATTAAAGAAAGAGAAGAGCTCAATTTTTCAACCTAATAGTTGAATTTAAAAAAAAATCATTTTAGACCAAACAGTTGCATTTAAAACCAAAAAATTGAATTTCAAGCAAAAGTGATGATGTTTCGAGACAATGCCTAAAATTCTAACCATATAGTTGAAATTTTAACAAACAAGAAATTAGTTATCAACCAAAAGAACATTTTTTCGAAAAATATAAATGTTTTGAAGAAGTTAAATTTTTAACTGATAATAGAATTTTGAACCAAAAATGCAAACATTTCTACCAAAAATGATGAATATTATTCTCGACCCACCCTACTGAATATAATATCAATGTGATTCACATATGCTACACATTAGAAGGTAAGATATTTCGAAACCAATAAGTACTTCCTAAGCATTTGAGAAATTAAAAAAATATTCAAATAAAGTATCTGCAAAATGCATTATATACATTTTGTACATATTTTGATTGGATATAGATAAAATTATGAAATTTGTTATATTTCTTGTGAACATAAACATAATAAATTAATAAGAAAAAAATTCTTGTACTGAAACTTTTCGAATTGTCATCTCAAATGACTTGTACATTAGATTATTTCAAACAAAAGCCTTTACTTTTCACCGTAAATGTCGACAGGTGTAAGAAAAATCAACAATTAAACCAGCCATATTTATTCTTGATCTGATTACAAATACCGCTGCGGAAATGAAGGAATGATATTGGAAAAATTTGTTTTATTTCTTTGTAATTGCGAGACAATTTTTGTGCAATTTTCAGTAATAATAATAATTTTTCTAAATAAATACAAAATTTGAGATTACTAACAGAACATGTTTTAAACTATTATATTTAAAAAAAATTGGATTCAAACTTATTATTAATACATGTGTCAAAAAATTATAAAATGGAGAGTATATAATCTATATATAATTAAAAAAAAAGTTAAACAACCACCGCAGGGTACCACTAAGAGCAACTGCAATCTAAAAAGAAAATTTCAATAGCCCCCAGTAGAAACGCGGTAAAATACACCTATGGCCACGTCCCACATCCGTGAGATGTGTGGTCACAGGGCACGACGAAATCACAACGACAGGCCGGCGAAACCCTCGTGTGTCTTGAGGATACGAAGCGACCCAAGGATGACAGCTTTCTGCATGCATCTCGCAAGTGCCTTGGCATATTTTTTGCACGCGGGTATGGCTTTAAGGTTACGAACTAGTGATAATTTAGCACCTCCGAGAGCACCTATCACAAGGACAATTACTCGTACCGAATATTTTGGGTACAGTCGTTGCAGCTCTCTTGTAAGGTCTTGATACCTCTCCTCTTTTTCTTTCTCCTTTGCAGTGATGTTGTATTCGGACGGAGCCGAGAATTCGATCACGAATATAGTTCGTTTCTCGAAGTCTTGGAGAACAATGTCAGGCATCGAGCAGTGGCGGCTTAAGGGGGGGAGGCGGTCCGCCCCGAGTGCCAAGCGCCAAGGGGTGCCAATAAAGGGCAATAGGGGGTGACCAGGGCTGCTTTTACGGTTGCGGGGGCCCCACGGTCGCTTACAATATGCGAGCCCTTGAACGGTTACCAGGGCCTGGTTTCTGAGAAAAAAAGGTCATCGAAGTAGGAGTCGGTGGAGAAGCCGCCCCGGGTGCCAACCCATGCTATGCCGCCACTGGCCTGGAGTTGACGTTTACGCCATGGTCCTCAGGCTTCACCTTCTTCTGGATGTCCCTCAGGACATCCGCATAGTTCATCCCCGGGGCTGGCGTGATGGTCACGCCCTCCCGGGGGATTCTCCTTTTCTTCTTTTTGGGAGGTCCTTGTGCCTTATCAGGCACAATGTCCCTTTGAGGCACCACCTCCTTTTCCGACTTCTTCATTTCCTCCGTCCTCTCCTTTTTACTCCTTCTCCACCTGCCAACCTTAGACCAGGCGTCACCTTCCTGGGTCCTGGTCTTTTTGAGGGCTGGCTTCTCAACTCCAGATATGCTGGGCGAGCTAAGGGTCATTTCCCTCTCCCGCTTGCGCGTGTCTGTCGCCAAGATGTACGCATCGTCCTCAGCGGAGCGGTGGTACCGCTCATCGGGCAGTCGGCCTTCGACATCTTGGTTGGGGCTTCTTCTTTCTTCTCCATGTACTACTTTACCTTGGGTGTAGCCGGCGGTCGGGGTGTTACCAGATTCTGTTCTCCAGCACACTCTCGGGCAACGTGCCCCAGAGAGTGTCACCTGTAGCACCGGGTTTCGGCACAATGTGCCTTTACCCGGCAGTTCACCCATCCGACCTTCAGTCGGGCAACATTCACCATCTTGGCAGCAGCAGCCGCATTCAGCTCGATGAAAGCTAGGATGCAGCCTCTCCTGGTCGTTCTGGTTAGGCTTACCCTAGGTGGAGAGCCAAGCTGCTCCCCCAGGGCCGCCCTCAACGATGTCTCCATATCAGCAGCCTCCGTGGTCTCGACTAAGTCGTACACCACAACCTGCGCCTTCGGAGCGAGGTGTCGAACACACCCGTCTTGTCCGAGGGCCTCCGATATGGCCTCAACGAAGTGCTGCCGCGGCTCCGCTTCGGCACCCACCTCAATGAGGACATCGCCCTTCCTCGTCTGCCTGATAGACCTGACGCCAAGGAGAAAAGGGTGGTGGTTTTTAGTGGGTCCTTTGGTGGCATTATTATAATGACAAAGTTGATATTGTATAATGTATAATTATACCCAAGGTTTAATTGAATTTTATATATGTCGGGGTCATTGTAGTGATGCGACTAAGATCCCCACACTACCGAGAAGTGCGCACCGTTCACGGTGTGTTTTTGAACATTTTCCACCAGCCCTCGTAAAAAAACAAAAAAAAAAAAAAAAAAAAAAATGGCCTCGAGTGCGTAACGGAGACTGCTGCCCGAAAATCGTAGTTCCAGAAAATCTGGCACTTCTCGTTTCGGACAATTGACTATATCCCTTGGAGCGTTCGGCAGGGCAGGGTCGCGACCAAAACCGTAAGAGCGACAAAGGTGGTAATAAAGTACTCTGAGGGCCGCATTATGTCTATAGATATACGTTGATATACAAGCTTTTATGCATGTGCATGATCTTACGCGTGGTGACATCAAGGGCCTTAAGCTCGTTCTTCGTCCATTGAACCACCCCAAACAAGTAGAGTAGAACTGGGACGGCAAGCATGTTAGTCGCAGATACCTTGTTCAACGCCGACAGATTTGAAGACCAAATCTGTCGAAGAAGATGCTTGTATCTGCTTCGGAGAGACTCCTTCACTGATGTTACGTCCTGAATGCGGCTTTGAGGCACGCCCAGGTATGTATAGGTCTCTCCAGTGTTAAGATGTCTAATAACACTTATATCCACAAGCTCAGGGTCCTTGGGAACGCCAGTAATCTTTCCTTTCTTCAAATGAATTTTGGCACACTTGTCCAAACCAAAGTCCATCCCAATCTCTCCTGTGTAGTTCTTGAAGATATTTATAGCAGTTTGATGTTTGCTTCTATCAGCGGCATAGATCTTCAGGTCATCCATATAAAATACATGAGTGACCTTATGCTCACGCTGATTAGTGTCGCCACAGAGGTATCCAGGAGAATTTCGTAGTGCGAGAGATAGAGGCAGAAGTGTGATGCAAAAAAGCAAAGGGCTCATACTATCCCCTTGAAAGACTCCCCTCTGGAAGGTGACCTTGTTCGTCGTCAGACGATGATTCCTAGATGAGATGGTAAATCTAGTTTTCCAAAGTGGCATCAATCTCTCTATGCACCTCACTATGTGTGGATGTACCTTCAAGCTTTCCAACAGACAGATGATAAGTCTATGAGAGGTTGATTCGAATGCTTTCCGGTAGTCAATCCAGGCCATTGACAGGACGCGCTGATGGGCGGCAGCGTCTTTACAGACACACCTGTCAATTAGCAGGTTCTCTCGACAGCCTGCTACACCTTTTTTCGAGCCTCGTTGTTCGTACATCTCTCGCCATACAGGCTCAAATCGTCGAACGATCCTGTTGTATAGGACAGCTGTAAAGATCTTATACAGTGTGTTTAAACAAGTTATTGGCCTGTAATTCTCTAGTCTGGACAAGTTGCCTTTTTTCGGCAGGAGTATAGTGCGTCCTAACACCAGACACTGCGCAATGGGCGTCTCCGACTTTAAATATGAGGTGAGTATGCGGGCCAAATGTTGGTGTATAGAAGTAAACTTCTTCCACCAAAAGTTCTTGATACAATCTGGTCCAGCACCGGAAAAGTTCTTCGTGCCTCTAAGTGTTTTTTTCACCTCTTCGGCAGTGACTGATGGGCACTCCTCCTCAGATTTTATGAGGCTGTCGCAAAACTCTTTAAAGCGGATGATATTGTCAGTATCTTCTTTCAACTCTAGTGTTTTCGGGATCTTGTACACCTCTCTCCAAAAGTCTCTACCTCCTTGGGCTTGGGTGGATTTTTTACAAAAACAGGGGGATCACTGAAGAGGCGTGATGGGTCAGCAAGAAACTGTTGATTCTCCCTGTTCCATCTCTCCCTCTCCTGTATCCTCCTCCTTGCGTCAGATAACAGCCTTATTTTGTCAAAAATATTCTGCTTGATTGTCAGCAGCTTTGACTTGTTCAGTGTGTGATTCAAGGTCCTTAGTTCTTGGGCGAACTTTCGAATACTTTTCGCGAATGGTCTACCTGATGTTATTAAGTCAATCACACATTGAACACGGGACGCATTCTGTCTTGCCCGTCCAATTTTCTTGTACAGTTGATGCAAGCGTCGTCTGGTCTTCTGATCCATCGTCGGTTTCAGCCTTCGACTTGAATCAGCCAAAGCTCTTGCAGTACCATAAACTGAGCAATTGATGGTCCAGAGGTCGGACTCTTGCGAGATATCTCCACGGAGGGAGGCATCTATTTCAGCCAGATCTTGTGGCTTAAGAGGAACTTGCATGTTGATGTTCCTCCTTGTACTGAAATTGCGATCATCTTCCAGAAAGTGCCTGCTTTCTGCGGTTGGTCTTAATGTCGTTCCATCTTCGTCTGCAGCTTGTTCAAGCAGCGGTTGAGGAAGCGCTCCACGTACATATCCATTTTTTCGGAGGTAGTCGGCTTGATTTCGCAAAGCCTGATGCGAAACGTGCTGAAGCTCTGGGTGTTTCTGGCACCACAGAACAGGGATAATGCTGACATCGTAGCAGTGTAGCACGTCATTCTTAAGTTGATCCCTCCACTGAATGTGGGCGTTTCGCCGGTTCGTCGTCGTGTTTCCATCTAAATTATTTTCAGCACCCCGAACTCTAGGATGATCGGCATTGTTTTCCGATCCATTGTCGGGTGCTCTGCGCGTTCTATCGTTTTGAACCGCATCTGCAACATTTTGGTGGTTTGTTGGTTTCAGTGTTGTTCCCACGAGCAGCTAGGGAAAGGGTTTGTCAATCCTTGTAGAGCCCCGCGTGCAAGGATAAGGCTGATACTCTGAGACGTCGCGCGGTATCCCAGAGTCACCGTTAAAGACAACTCACCCAGGTGCCATGCAGCTTTCGGCACGGTTCTCACACTTTCGCTTAGGGGTTGTTCCTTCGGGACCATCCCTGGACTATTGTCCGCGACTGCTTATTAATTATTGTAACCATATTCAGCAGAAACCCTTGATACAGGGACCCTCTATCCGCAACCCGAGGACGCGTTCGGTGGCTTTATCATAAGCCCTTCGGTTCTATTCCAAGGGAATCGAAACCGAAACCGGAAGGGAAAAAAAAAATATATATATATATAAATTGTCGCTGTTTACCTAATTATAGAAAAAAAACGCTATAGACTATGTTGAGATTTTGAGTACAAAAATCTACGTTGGTTTTTTCTTTTTTCCGTATAAAAAGTGAGGTGTTGAAAATTCATATTTTCAAGTTGACAGTTGAAATGTTTTGTAGAGAATTTCATCTTCTGTCTTGAAATTTCAACAGTTTAGTTAAACAAATTTTTTGTTAAATATAACTTATTTGTGGAAAACTATCTTTTTTGTTGAAAATTACATTTTCAGGTTGAAAATTTAACTCTTTTGTAGATTTTTTCAAAATTGATGTATATAGTTGCAAATTCGTTTTTTGGTTAAGAATATTTTTTTTTGTCTGAAAATCAACATATTAAATTTTTAGTTGCAAATTAATAATTTACAAGTTGAAAATTCACATTTTTAAAATAAAATTCATGTATTATAATGAAAATTCGTCTCTTGGATTCAAAAATTAATCATTTTTGTTCAAAATTCATCGTTTTATTTCACAATTTAACCATTTCGTTCAAAAATAGTATTTTTTTGGTTGAACTTATCTGGTCGAAAATACGTATTTTCTGATAAAAATTATTTTCTTAAACTAAAAACTTGACAATTCCATGTTTGGTTAAAAAAATCTTTTTTTAGTGAAAATTCAACCATTTGGTTTGAAATTCACTCTCATTGAATTATTTTTGAAAGAATTGTTTTCCTTATTATTCCCCCTCTTTCTTGGACACTTTTTCTTCAAAAGTCAACTGTTTGATTGTAAATACAATTGTCTGTTTAGTATTTTTTGTTTGTTCGATATTTTTTGTTTGTTTGTTAAGGACGAAACTTTTTTGTTGGAAAATCGTCTTTTTTGTAAAGAATTTATCTCTATCATCAAGATCGACTGATTTTGATTTTAAATGAATTCTTTTTTTGTTAGAAATATTAACTTTTATATTTTTCTCTAGAAAATTAATGTTTTTTGAGTGAAAATTCAAGTGTTTGTTTGAAAGATCAGCTTCTTATTATAAAATGAATTTTGTTGTTGTCGAATTTTCATTATTTTAGTTCAAAATTCAACAATTTGGTTCAAATTTTATTTGTTCCTTGACTAAAAAATCTTTCTTGGTTGAAAGTTAATTTGTTTTATTAAAACTTCGTCTCTTTTAATGGAAAATTCATCTTTTTTGTTAGAAATGTAATCTTTTTCGGTGGAAAATACAATTCTTTATTCAAGAATTATTATTTTTTAGTTTAAAACTGTATTAGTTATTTACAAATTTATTTATTTCGTTGAAAGTTGAACTTTTTTGCTACATATTTGTCTTTTCGATAGAAATTTCGTTCTTTTGGTTGATAATTATTTCGCTGTTCATTGAAAATTTAGTTATTCGGCTTAAAATGCAACTGTTTGGTCTGAAATTAATATTTTTGAATTCAAATATTAGGTTGAAAAATCATCTTTCTAGGTAGAAAATTCATCTTTTTGGGTTCGAGGGTTAACAGTTTAAAAAAAAAATTTGATTTCGTAGCATGGAAATTCAGCTCTTAACTGTTTTTTATTGAATTCAATTAAATTAA
>CAKNXH010025443.1:0-12567 GCA_932178445.1 Andricus quercusramuli | reverse complement strand
ATTTTTCTTCAAGTTTCTAATAAAATTAATTTTTAAAAATAAAAAATCAATTGAAATATTCCTATGAATCTCAACGAAAATTCTGCATTCTCTAGAAACCTTGCAAAATTCTTAATTTTTTGTAATCTTCAAATAATTTCGTTTTTTAAACAAATTTTGCAATCTTCATAAGCTTAAATCGATTTTTTTTCAATTCTAAACATTATAAATATGTATTGAAAAGACTTAAATCTGAAGGAAAATCTTTTATTGTATTGATGCCTTTCAGAAGCTGCTTTTTTCCAAAATCTTCAAAAAACTACATTTTGATTGATATTCTATGAAATATTCTCCACAGTTTAATTATTCTCGAATATTTTCAAAACTTCTGAAAATTTGTAATATCTTTCGAAATAATTCAGAATTCCAAAGAAATTTTCAAAACCTGGAAAATTACAAAAATCATTTCAAATTTTCTCACAAATTTCATTTTCGAAGACGGGAATATTTTTTTAAACATACTCGTATTTTTACTGGTATCTAATTTTATTGTTTACTGACTCATGAAGATCACGACTTCAGTAGCGGCTTGAAAATTTTGTTAGACAAGCTCATAAAATTTCTATTGTTTTTAATTTTAACTTTTCAATAGTCATCATTTTTTTATTTGAAATAAAAATAAAACTTCTTACCAAATTTTGAGAATGTTTGTAGCATATGTAGAACTCTTAGAAGTTTATAAGAAATTTAAGAATATTTTATACATTTTTGAAAATATATTTCCGAGTTTTTTAATATTTTGATTTGCTTTAGAATTTCTAAAATTTATAAACGTCTTTTAAACAGCCTCGACTTTTTCCTAAAATTGAGACAAATCTTTCAAAATTGGGAAAATCACGCTCATATCACCCAGATTTTTTCGCTATTTCTAGAAAGCTTTTACAATTTTTCAGAAATCTTTCCAAGATTATTTTTCAAAACTTTTCGAAATTTCTTGAAATCGTTCGAAATACCCTTGAAAAATGATTTTTTTTAATACAAAGAAGCATTTTGAAAATTGTCAGGAATCCTTAACAAATTATTTTCTTCACTTGAAGCCTCACGTTATTTTTAAAAGAAAGATTTTTGAAATTTTAGGAAATTATTTTGAATTTTATGAATTATTTCTCCACTCTCTCTAACATTCATTTTTTTAAATTGGAAAAGTATTAAAAATTTCTCACAGAATCTTGAAAAACTGTATTCTTTTGTAACCTTTCCCAATTTTAAAAAAAATTTCTAATTTTGTTTTTCAAAATCTTGAAGAATCTACTTTTTATTTCAAATTTTCTGAAATTTAAGATTTTTTTGGAATCGTCTCAAAACTGCTAAACAATCTAAACCCTCTAAATATATTTTTGAATGATTCGATTTTTTCCTAAAATTTGAAAAAGTTATGCATAAACTTTCAAACATTCTAAATATCTTTTAAAAAGATTCGAATTTTCTCTAAGGTGTATAAAAACATTGGCAAAATAGAAAGAATTCACCTGAAATTTCATTTTCTGTAGAATTTCGGAAATCTTTTGAAATGCTTTAAAACCTTTTTAAATATTGTCATATCGTTTAAATTCTTTGAAATATTTCTCAACATTCTCCTACCATTCATTTTTCAAATTGAAAAAAATCATTTTTAATTGTTCCACGAATCTTAGGTAAAAATTTGTATTCTCTTGTCACCTTTCCAAATTAAAAAAACATCTGAATTTATTTCTGAAAGTGTTACAATATATACATTTTGTTTGAAATTTCAATATTTCTCAACATAACATGGAATTTTTCTGAAATTGGAAAAAAATCTGCATAAATTTATAAATATTCTACATATTTGTTGAAAGGATTTGAGTCATTTCCAAAATGTATAAAAAGTTCTGCAGAATTAGGAAAATTCCCCTAAAAATTTGCAGATTATCCTTCTAGAATTTTGGAAATCTTATGAAATATCTTGAGACCTTTTTCAATATTTTCTTAAAATTAATTTTTTGAAATGATAAATTGTTTGAACTTTTCATACAAATCTAAAGACATTTTTTCACTCCCTTGAACGTTTCGATATCCACAAAAAGCTTCGAAATTTTTTCAAATATATTTTTCAATTGTGAGTTATTCAGCTGACAAATTGCACGGGAATAGGTTGAGAATTATGAAAAGAATCTCAAAAAACTCAAAAATACATGATTCTTATTCTACAAACCGATTCTCGTTAGCTTTTTTTGTACTTATAATATATTTTGCAGCAATGTAACCCTCCTTCCCAAGTTTGGGAATGAATGAACTCTGCCATCCTCCCACGCTGATGTCACGTGTTTTAGGGCGATTCTTTTTCTAAATAGTTTCGTCATTAGAGGGATGACGATCTTTGCTTCTTCCTTTTCGGGAAGCTCGCGATTATCAAGCCTAATCAGCCCGAGGCAAGCTTCCTAAAATTTTACCAGCATCTTGTGGAGCCTCGCTGTTTCCGGAATGATCTTTGATTCCTCACAGAAGCCCCTCCAATCCTACTGTTTATATATTCTCATCACTTCATTGTATTCATACTGGGCCGGCTTATAGACTTTTCAGTCTGAAGGTAATCATGCGATGTAGTCAGAGTCATTCGCAGAAAATCCACGGCTTGCTCTAACTCATCTATAGTGCCATAGTTTAAGGGGAATTCCACAAACCTGCCTTTGACTTCCTCTTCATATGAGTCCCAAAGTGTCTCTGGGGTTTCTGATCTTTGAAACCACCGTTTCGCATAGAGCCTTATATATGGAACCATACCCTAACAAGCCACCAATCCTTTCCCTGTATATCCAGGGTACTTGGATTTGGGCAATCTCTGTCTTCACCACAGATATATGTCTGATTAGAACCATCAGAGGCGTCTTTGCTATGGTGCACATTTATCTGCACCATTGAGACTCCCGTCTCTTGCCCGTAGACTGAGCAGAATGAGTGTCCTCAATTGATGCTGTTATATCTAAGAAACGTTGTGAAGAGCCTTGGTTAGTTTTGGAGAACCGCGCTGTGCTTGACGATTGATTTGTGTAGGGCTGCAAATCAGATCCGTTATTATTTTTGTTTTTAGTAGCTACCCCCCTTGTGGTGCCCCCGGCCGGGGGGGGGGGGAGAGGGCGTGAGGTCCCAGCTCCTGGCGCTCAAGCTATAAAGTCTATTGTGCCACACTCGTGTTTATTCTCTAGGCAGTACTCCGAATCCGGCCATCCTTCGCCGAGTGTTTTTGGATCTCGGTGGGTTTTTCGTTGTTATCAACGTTCTGAGATTATACCTCTCAGGTGCCACGCATACCCATCGCACAGTAAACGATGGCAAAGTGATCCTCATCCACTCTGCGATTCGGCAGCCTCCCTAGCAGGCTAGGGTGTACGGAGCGATCCCTCTGAGGTGATCAGGTAGATGAGCAGATTCGAAGCACTGTGCTGGTGTGTTATGAAAGTGTATGTGTGTGTGTGTTCATTACTTGAAATCGGCCAGCGACCACCGAGCGGAGGTCCCTTCAGAGGGCCTGCCTCTACGCAAGGAGATCGCTGACTCATTTTCATGGAAAAATTTCCATTGATACCCGGCTCAGGGATCGAACCCCGGACCTCCTGCATGGAAGTCTTTTGTTTTTAGTAACTATTTCGCTCATTTTCGTCCCACGAGTAGCTAGGTAACGGAAGAACGACATTTGCAGAGCCCCGCTTGCAGGGTGTGGGTCTATATAATATGAGCTTCGACTTTGTCCCCCAAAGTCTTCATTAGGACACCCTACTTTGTGACTCCGACGTGCCGCCTCGACTGAGAGGGACGTGCTGGGGTGTTCAAGGATTTGTTGACGCTAGTGCCATTCAGCTCTTGACATGGCGATCGCATCATGGTTTGGGAGCATAAGAACTGGCGTCGTAGTTATTCCAAGGGGCTTTGCTATTACCAACTGGAAGGACCGCTCTTCAGTTTAGTTCTTGCAGACTAGAGTCCATCAGTTCTGAAAAAGAAACATCAATTGAAATTTTTCTTTGAATCTAAAGATAATTCCTGCATTCTCTTGAAATATTTTAAAACTCCCAAACAGTTTCTTTTAATCTTCAAATACCTGCAGTTTGTTGGGAATTTCTTGAAATATTTGTAGGAATTAAATTATTTTCGAATCCCTGCAAAACCTTCAAATCTTCTAAATGTTAAGAACAATATTCTGGAATATTCCTATACGTATTTGAAGATAATTTTCAAAAGTATGGAGCTAGAAGCATTTGAAAATGCTTAAAGCATATTGCACTCATTATAATATGTTATGTTAGAATAAACCATCTAAAATGATAACACTATAAAATCAAATATGAATTTGAATAATTAGCAAAATGTTATCGGCCACTGGAGGTGAAAAGTTAATTCAAAGTTAGATATCGTCCTTAAATTATCTTATTCACAAATTTATTTCTTCAGATTTCTGCTAAATATTTATCAATAATTACCGCGGATTCTTCAAAATTTGGCACTGGATTCAGATCCAGAGAAGCTACAAAACCTTGAAGTTGAACAAACGCTTCAGTGCAGAATAGAAGAAGGCATCCCAATTGAGTAATTCTAATATGAATTTAAGAAAGAATGTCTGTTATAGAAAAGTATAAAATCGCCAAACATAACTTAGGTATCAAAAAACAGTGTAGTATCTAATGGGCACTGTTCTCGCTAATTTCGGCCTACATCGAAAGTTCCTCAAGGTTCAAATCTTGGCTTGTTATTGTTGATTATATTTGTAAATGATATCTTCTTGGGCTCACGTTGTTACTACTTGATCTATGCTGAGGACATTAAGTCACATTATCCTGAATCTAGCGTCAATTTTTGTGAAATTCCACAGGCGAACCTGGAAAAATTAAACAAAAAGTGTAATAACCCCTTGCTTCCTATTGACTCAGAACAGTCTACGGTGGTATCAATCACAAGAGATAATGCTACGTTGATTTACCAGAACTCAATTGATGGAGTGAATATAGTACAGGTTGAAAGGATTCAAGACCTTGGTGTGCTTTTTCATAATCGTTTAACATGCAGCTCACAGAATGAGAATATGTTGCTGCTGCCCATAAATCTTTAGGTTTTCTTATGCGTACATGCAAACATTTTGAAACAACAGCGGCAGCGAGGCTACTATTTTAACTGAGTGTTAGAGCCAAACTTTAATTTATATCTGTCGCCTGCGCGCCTACTACACAAAAATACTTAAAACTAAGTGAACGTTGTCAGAATCGTTTTTTGAATATCTAGCTTGGATCTGTATTCTCTGCAGGTCCTACCTCAACAAGAAGCTGTCTGTTTCTGGTTTGCTTCACACCACTAATATTCACACCTAGGGTGTCCGGTTTCACTTTTTGCTCTAGGTCTTTAAGGACCTCCGCGTTTTCCCTCAGTACGGTTGTAGGTGTTGTCGCCCCTCCATCCTTTTTCTTTGGCATAGACGTCGCAGCCGCTGCTGCGGTGCGGCTTCTCAGCTGTTTGGACTTCCGTCTCGTGACACTTGCCTCAATGGGACTCAATGAGGGCTCCTCTTCTCTCTTTCCATGCTGGAAAGTGGCAGCCTCCACAGCTTTTTCAGTTGGAGACCCCTTTTGGCTGGTGTCTTTCTTCGCGTTGCCCTTCTTGAATCCTTTCACCTTTTTTCCGGCGGCCCATCCAACAACTTCTAACACAAATCCAGAGTGATATTTGGCGAAGATCATGGTGTTCTGCATTCCATCGACCACATCTTGCGCTTCCGCCAGTCTATCCCTAATCAGCAAAGACATGTTCTTTTTGGTATCGCAGACATACCAAATATCCTGCAAACCTCCGCGTAGCCCCTCGATGAGCTCGTCATTCTCTTCCATATTCTGTTCCACGATGGAAATATCCCTTCAGAATTCCTTCAATCTGCCACGTCTAACTCGCCTCCCATCTCCACACACAAGTTTCGGTTTTTTTTATTGGTCTCTATGACGATCCACATCCTGGTGCTATTTAGTCTTCCGCACGGTTGTTGGCGCCTTGATTTGGGAGTTTTCCTTTATTTCTACACCTGGACCATTGTCCGCGACTGACTATTGAGTTGTGTAACCGTATTCAGCAGAAACCCTCCATTCGGGGCCCCCTTATCCACAACCTGGTGATGCGCTCAGTAGCTTGGCCCAAGGCAGCTGAGGGGCCAATTGTTTTCTGCCGCCGAATCTTGCCTTAATTATCTTAATTTCATGAATTCATCAACAATTGAAAATCGTTTTTTCTGACTCAGGGGGTCTCAAAACGTGGAGATTTGATGAAAACTGACGAAGTCAAATTTAAAAAAAAATTGTTCATCGTGTTTTGGTTAACAGATTTTATGTACTCATTTTTTTCGCACCTTGTATCGTTTCGCCAAACTTTTGTTTCAATATTGTTAACGATTGGAATAAAAACTATGCGCCCTATCAGAAATCACGATCTATCAAAAAATGATGTTCAACAAATTGTAGATCTTTTTTTCTCTCAGGTACTTTGAAGTTTACCAATATTCTCGACAAAATTAGTCAGGATTCAGTCATCATTTTTAAAGAAAATTTCTATAGAATTGCCCTAATTTATCATCAATATAGCGAAACATTTTGTTTCCATGGTGCAACATGTTTTAAGTTGTAACAAGAAAGTTGACAAAATTTCAATATTTCCTCTGGGCAAAGAAATATTCTTTGTGAAATATATGGAATGAGCAACCATGATGTTGCTATTAAATTTGTTTGAATTATACGTTAATTTTATTTTTATTATTTTTTCCCTAAAGATGAGATGTCTCAGAATTTTTCCAGCTTTTTTGTTCCAATTTCGTGAAATGTTTATTATATTAGACTTAACACACATTTTTTTAAAACATTCAAGTTTCACTATTTTTGCAATATCTTCTTTAAAACATGAAAATAAAACTTTTATATATAAAAAAAATTTCCAATTGTAAATAAAATTTCCGGGTTTTCCCGATTTCTCAGGCTGCTAGATACCCTGCTTTCTGAACTGATCTTTTTTAAATAAAATGAAACAATGTGAATGAATCGAAATGTATTTAGAAAAATATTTGAAAAT
Organism: Andricus quercusramuli; assembly: GCA_932178445.1. Classification (NCBI taxonomy): domain Eukaryota; kingdom Metazoa; phylum Arthropoda; class Insecta; order Hymenoptera; family Cynipidae; genus Andricus; species Andricus quercusramuli. Next base: position 5,475 of record CAKNXH010025443.1, on the reverse strand, counting down.
CTTTTTCCATATTTGAAACCCTACGAAATCAAGTACTTCTTGTGAATAAACGCTTTTGAAATCCAATCCTATTTTATAAAATCCTTTAAGATTGATTAAAATTACGTTGAGATCTTTAAGACACTATAAAATAAACAAAACGCAAATTTTTGTATTTCCCTGAAAACCTTCAAAATCCTTTTTGATATCACCAAAGTTTTACAATTCATTAAAAATTCATGGGAATATGTTGAATACATCAAAACATTTTTAATTCTCTGGAATCCCTCCAAGTTATTGAAATCATTTAGAACTTCTTCGGAATCTTTGAAAAATCTTTGCAATAGAAATAAAACCTGAAACATTTAAAATCCCTTTAATTTTCTTGAAAATTCATAAACTCTGACGAATGCTTTTTGACATTATTAAAATCTGTTGAAAATTCCGTGAGATCTTTGAAAATGCATTCAAATTCTCTAAAAATGTCAATTTCAAATATTTAAGTATAGAAACAGAAACTAAAAGAAATTGATATCGTTTTGGTTTTTTCAACTCTCAAATTTTTAATAACACCGAATGATAATAAAAAATAATTTTTAGAAGGCGTACTTTTCTTTATCGTACATAGTTTTATTTTTAATTGAATTAGCACACTCACGACTTTAGCAGAAAATCGAAAATTTTCAAAAACAAGTCCGTAAAGTTATGTATCATTCTTTTCAACTCTCTACTTTTCAATAACAACGGAAAGTAATGAAAAAATATTTTTTTCCATGCATACATTTAGTAGAGGTATACCTTTTCATTTCTGACAAGATTATCAAACTCAATAAAAGATATTAAGAAATATTATTTATATAACACACCTTTTTTCAAGGTATCAGCATCATAATATTTTTTGATTCGGAATAAATATGAAACCTTTAAGAAGAATTTGAGTCAGTTTAAAATTTCGCAATTAAAAACGTGGTAGCAGACAATAATTTGGATAATTTAGCTTATAGCGGACCGTAAATAATGTAACGAAGAAAAACTCAACAATAATAAAAAATAAGTCTTTGTTGACTATTAGATATTGTTACATATTTTTTAATATAATTAATAATTGGTGCATGTCTTACTTATTATAACAAGAGTAAGCGCCAAAGAATGTATCTCCGAAGTAAAAAATTGTGTAAACAGAAGTTTTATCTCCAAATTTGGCAGTCAGTTGTGCTGTGTTCTTGTCGCTACTGGGTTTGATCGTGCCTGTTATTTTTTGCTTTTTATTTCTAGAAATAATAAGAAGTAACTAACAATTACGAAAGTACTGGTAAACGGTGTAATAAAAAAGGGCATTTGTCATATAGAACATTTCTCTCAAGCAATCAAAATTTAAGCAATACACGGATTCTAAATTCAGGAAATGGTATAAAAATAAATTTTTTTTAAATGAAAAATCATTTGAAGTTTCCTAAAATTCTTTTCTAGCAGTTGCGGCACTCCGTTTAAAAAATTTGTGTTCGGAGGGTAGACTATTCATTTACGATTCATTCCTCTGTTAACATTTTTTTCTTTGACTTCAAGCTTTGGGGTCCCCTAGCTTGCGGGGCCCGTGTTCCCAGAACACATGGAACACCGATAATTACGCCACTGTTTTCTAGGTAATATTTCAAAATTGAACAATTTTGATTCAAAATGTTTTATATTCTTCTTTGAAAATTGAGAAGTTTCAGTTTAGTTTAAAATCAGGCAAGAAGCCCCGATGATGCTCACCTGGCGCTCAAGCTATAAAGCCTATTGTGCCACATCCTCGACTATTCGCTCTCAGTAGTTGACCCGAAACCTCTTGGTGAAGCCTAAGGGTTTGCTGCCTGAGCCTAACTAATGCCGGGTACTAGCATGATACATAAAGGAATCATCCCTGTCGCATTTTGTGCCCTTTTGTGCCTCGTTTTGTGCCTATGATATTTAAGGTGGTTGTGCCCCGTGAGCATCTGAACATCTCTGTCTATCACTGCACGTATAGCCCAGGATGGCTTTCGCCAGTCGGCAAACCTGAATTTCGGCCCAGTATTCCCGGCGCTTTGTTCAAATCCAGCTTTTGATGGCCACCCGATGCAGCAATATGCTAGTCGCAGTACCGGGTCCGGTTCTATGTATTCACTTGCTGCGACGCATTTTTCCAACTGCTCCGCTTTTTCGTTGTCCCTGATTCTTGTTCGACTAGCTCTGGTTTGGCAACTGCAGTTAGCGTCGCCTGGCTGTCCGAGCAGATCTTAATTGGCCTGCCAGCAGCGTTTTCTTCTAAAAATGTTCCAGCACAGCGAAGGACGGCCAGGACCTCCGCCTGAAAAACAGTAGCATGTCGCCCAAACGCGATCCATATCTTCCTCCCTCTCCTGCTGTCATAGATTCTTGCTCCTGACCCGCTTTCTCCTCTTGAGTTCTGTTCGCCCTGTTGCTCAACCCTCTTGGTTTTCACTGAGTTTTTCCAGGTGGGTGTTTAACGATTCTGCTCATTTCTTGGACCTAATTGTGCTTGTAGGGCAACTTTTCTTATATGATTTATTCAGAGTCATTCACAGAAAATCCACGGCATGCTCTAACTCATCTATAGTATCATATCTTGTGGAAAATTCCACAAGCCTACTTGTGAGTTCCTGTTCATATGAGTCCTAAAGTGTCTTTCTGGGGATTCTGCTCTTTGAAACCACCGCTTTTCCTGTGGTTAACCAGAACAAAATATATATGTGGTCCAAGAGAGACGCCTCATTGGATACTATCCAGCCCACTACCTTGCTCCTCAATTCATCCAAGCATAGATTCAAATCGAGAATTTCGCTCCTGTTTTCGATCTGAAATGTGGAATTATAACCCTGATTCAGAATCTCCAGCTCATTGCCCTCTCGGAATTAGATTAAATCCCTCCCTCTGTCATTGATGTTTGTGCTGCCCAAACCATATGGTGGGAGTTTGGATAACAACCCAACAGCAGAGGAATCCTGTTCTCCTGACATTACAGAATTAGAGCCTGCACCTTTAGCCTTTCTTTGCTTCTGCCCCCTGAGTTTTGCCTCAATATTGGTGATATCAGTGGAGCGGAGCTTGGGAATCAAGATCGCATCCATGCCACTGACGGCTATGTGTGTCCTTGGTGCTATTTCGCGCGGCCCCTTATATATGCAACATTACCCTGACAAGCCACTAATCCTTTCCCTATAGAACCAGTGTACTTGGATTTGGGCAATCGTTGTCTGCACCACAGATATACGCCTGATTATAGGGTATGATCAGATATACAGATATGACCCAAGGCACCTTTGCTGTGGTGCAGATTTATCTGCATCATTGAGATTCCCGTAACATGCCCGTAGATCGAGAAGAAGAAGTCGCCCCAGATATATAAGGCCCCTTGTGAGGAGCCTTGGTTGGTTTTCGAGAGCCGCGCTGTGTTAGCTCTTGATTTCTGCGCACTGTCAAGGTAGATGGACTCTGAGAAGCCCTCCATCCCTGACGGTTGATTAGAGGAGGGCTCCAGATCAGTGCCATGATTATTTTTGTTTTTATTGACTGTGTCGCTAATTTTCGTCCTACGAGTAGCTAGGGAAATAAAGAACACCCCTCGCAGAGTTCCACTTGCAGGGGGCGGGTCTATGTACTAGGGGCTTCGGCCTGGTGTCCCAAATTCTTCGTTAAGACACTTCTTTGTGACTCAGACGTTTGTCAACGACGTGGTCGTTGACCGTATTTGAATTTATAATGAGAAAATTGTGGCCACACACTCACTGGATTCACACATTCACAAACGCGAACACAAAAAATGTTGAGATACGATCGCCTGTTTCGAATCTAATTGTCATTCACGATAAGGGGAGCACGATTCATAAATTTCACTTGAACAATAAGAATTGGTGAAAATTGGTCCGGGCCTTTTCGATACGAATGTCCTCGAAGCAAGCTTCAAACTGGAAAAACTTCAGGGATGCGCACTTCTCCAGCCCCTCTCTCCCCCTCCTCTCCCTCCCTACCAGTCAAGTCAGAAGAGTCAAAAGAAGAGAGAGTAACTTGAAGAGACTAGCCCATTAGTTCGTAGTTCAAATCATAGTCGCGCTCAAAATATTCGAATTTGATTGAACATACTCCCGCGGCTGCGAACGACGAGTGAGCAGAATCATTCATACCTTGTGGTGTGTTGTGAAATGTTGTGTGTGAACTATAACGTTTGTTATTATTGTTAATTCACAAGATTTTAAGTCATGTTTCGATAGGTAATGGACAGATAGTCCTAGAATTTCTCATAAGGATTCCTCTCGATGTCTTGATCTTGACAACTCGGTTGACCCCATCGCTCCCGTATGCACCTCGAGTACAACTCCCAGTTCCCAGACCATGCATGGTTTGTCCTTGTCGATAAGGAAGACGATCGATCCCTCCTTGATATCCGCACTCGCATCGCTATTCCATTTTTTGCGTTTTTGTAAACCACTGAAATATTCAAGCTGCCAGCGTTTCCAGAAGTCTTGCCGCACTCGAGTGATGTATCTCCGACAGTTCACGACCGACTACTATAACCGAAAGGGTTAAACTGATAGGATCGTTAGGGTCAGTTGGAATAGAGCAAAGAGGTCTAGAATTTAGGATAGCTTCGATTTCGATAGCCAACGTATCTAACTCTTCAAAAGTGAGCAATTTTTTACACATGACACGTTGAAGATGATGTTTGAACGATTTTACGGTTGCTTCTCAAATACCCTCAAAATGAGGAGAAGCGGGAGGATTAAAATACCAATTGATATCTCCTTTGACAGCAAAGGTGTTGACTTCGGACCGATGTTGATCGAACCTAAAAAGATCGTATACTTTGCGTATCTCATTTCTTGCACCCATAAAATTCAACCCATTCACAAACGCGAGCACAAAAAAATGTCGAGATACGACCACGTGTCCTGAATATAGTTGTTATTCGCGATGAGGGAAGCACGATTCATAACGTTCACTTAAACAATAAGAATTGGTGAAAATTTTTCCTGACCTTTTCGATATGAATGTCATAGAAGCAAGCTTGAAACTGGAAAAATTTCAGGGACGAGCACTTTTCCAGCCCCTCTCTCCCTCTCCTCTCCCTCCCTGCTACTCTAGTCAGAAGGGTTGAAAGAAGAGAGTGTAACTACAAGAGACTGGCCCATTGATTCATAGTTCAAATCATAGTCGCGCTCAAAATATTCGAATTTGATGAAGAAACCAGTCAAATCGACTGTAGGGCTTAGATATTCTTCAAATAATATTGATAATAATGAATAGAGAGCGGACCAGATTTCGTAAAAACATGTTTCACACAATTAAGATATACATTTCTAACAGAACACTTATTCTTATTTCTAGCTTATTAAGGCAAGTAAAATATTGTTGCGATTTAAAAAAATCATAGATTTTGAATATAATCGAAAACTAATTCTGAAAAAATTTGTCAACAGCTATGTTGTTTTTGTTTGCATCAGAAATTTATTCTCGAAC
>CAKNXH010025441.1:0-24619 GCA_932178445.1 Andricus quercusramuli | reverse complement strand
TTGAAAATTAACTTTTCTGTATTGCAGAAAATTCGTCCTTTTGACTTCAAAATTCTACTGTTTTTGGTTATAATTTAATGTTTTTCGTTTGTAAATTCACATCTTTGTAGGTTAAAAATTAAACGATTTTGATTTATCTTTTAGAAACCTTCACATAAGTTTTGAAGCGATTCAAAAATAATTTAAAACTTGGAACAAATTTTTAATTTTGTTTAATGTAGATTTTTTAGTATTTTCGAAAGAAGTTTTTTAAGAATTTTGAAAGGTGTCATTTGAATGAAAAAAATTTCGTTAGATTCCTAGGAAAATTAGCAATGCACGCATTTTTAAGAAAAACAACTTTTTATTTTCAACGGTTAACTAACGGTTAACAAACACGATTGTTTGAAAAATGTTTTTTGCTTATAACTATCTTCTCTTAGATAATTGCTAGAAAGTAGCGTTTTTTTCTGAAATTTGCAACTTTGCTTTGGCTTTTTGGTTACGAACAAATAATAAATAAACAATAGAGAACATCATTCTTCAAACAATCTTTCTTCTTGTGAATGTTTTTCTGAAATAAAACAGGTATTTGAAATATTCCTCAAATGTTCTATATGGAATAAAATATATGAATTTGAATTTTTTTCTTGAAGTAATTACCGAAAACTAAGAAGTCAAAGAAGAGCTGAAAATTCCAGAAAAAAACTGCAACATTCGAGCATTACTCTAACTCTAAGAGAATATAGTTATCAAACAAAATAAATTTTTGAACTGAATATATGTTTGAAGTTTGCTCGAAATATCATGGTGTTTAACGCTTTCCAAAATCCTGAATTTGACCTTTTTTACTTTTTAAACACCTTGAAAAAAATGCTTCTTATGAAATAAAAATGATTTAATATATTTCTACTATTCAAACTGAACAAATTTCAAGTTTGACACATTCAACTTTAAAAAAAAAGAGATTTTGATAAAAAAAAAAAAAAAAAAAAAAAAAAAAAAAAAAAAAAATGGTCAAAAGTGAACAAATACTTTTAAAATTTCTGCTTGTTTATTACTGTTCACTAGCAAGCATTGTTCATACAAAAAATTTGCGTTAGGTAGATCTGTTTGAAATTTAATCATCCAAAATTAATAGAAAATGTCAGTCCGGTGAATATTGAGGCCTGTAGACTTTTCTCAACATTGAATTTATCTGAATCAGTTTGAGAGACATCTATTGATTCACTCAGAAAATAAAGTCCATGTTTCTTTCGAAGAATTTTAGCAAGTAGGTAATATCATTCCCATGAAAGGAAGTCGTACCCTTCAGCCAAGACAAAACAGAACGCTTCATGTTTTAAGACAAGTTTGTTTGTCTTGCTGAATGCAACCCACTGAGAGATATTGTCATGAATTTAAGACAAAAATCTTATGTCTAGCAAGTCTCGCTTATGAGACGGAACAAGACATCGATGTCTTGGAGACAAAATGGGCCGTCTTGAAGACAAAAACCAAGACAAAATATTTTTACACGGGAGGTTATGTGAGGTGACTTCTCTGGTTTTGCTGTCTATCTTTTTCTACTTTGAATTTCAGCTATATTGCTTTTGCTGCGTTTACCATTGAAAATGATTAATAATCCGATATTAAAACAAGATTACAGAAAACCGTCTTCAAGGTTTGAACACGTGTCTTATTTCTTACAAATTTTGCTTTAATTTGAATGTGTTACATTAATTTTTTAAACCTTATATACAATAAATTCACTATTTCTTTTGCTGCTGAAGATAATTTTATTTCACATACTCAGACTTAATTGAAAACTGTGACTTTCAATATAAATCAATAAATATTCAGATACGGAATTATATGAGATGTACAATTTTTTTATATTTTATAATTGGAAGCTGCTAGTATCTACACAACTAATTTTTTCTTCTTTTTGCTAAATCATTTTTTTTGAAGCAATATCAGCCTGCAATCGAATCATCAATTAAAATCTACCATCAAATAATTATATTTATTAACTGAGTAAACGGCCACATTTATTCGACAAATTTCTTTTTAAAATTTTCTTTATTTTTCTTATGATCACGTATGATCGACTCCAATTTGAATTAGCCACTCATTTTATTAATTTAAATTTTCTAATCTTTACATAAATATATATTTTGAAGGCTATAGTTCACGATTTGAGTGCTAAGTAAATTCCAGAAAAAAACTGTTTACAACTTATAAATCGCGCGTCGCATCATCATATAAAGTATGAAAAGAATTTATATACCTTATTGAAACATAATAATAATCACTTCAGAGTTCACAAGTATAGACAAAATAGAAATAAGCAACACTTCGTGAAAGAAAACTGTAATTCAATTAGGTATATTTGTGGCGCGTGTATCAAATGAAACTTGTACTACAAGGCAAACACAACTATAATAATTGCAAGCTTGGACGAAAGTGATTGGTGAAGCTTACTGATAAAGTAAGGTTGGTGAGGGAACTACTTTCAGGATGTGACAGGAAGTTTGTTTACACGCCCATTCGAAAATTCAACGTATGTGCTTCTTCTGTTACCTTTATTATTTGTACAAGTATAATAATTAAAATCTGAGCTTATTTTCCCAGGTAAGTTGAAATATTGTATTTTATTCTCATTCATTCAATAAAAAAAATTGTTTTGTGAAATATGTAAGGTGAATATATGAACCATAACCTCAATTGTGATGGTAGTCTGTTTTTAAACTTTTCAAACAAACAAGAATTTTTCAAATTAATCATTTTTACGCTCTGTAACTGTGATTTCTATTAAAATTTAATTATAGTTAGGATATTAAATATCATTTGTGAAACTCGTGTACGTTTTGGTAATGCTTTTGCTATAGGATTAACATCTCCATTTCCTTATAGTGACAAATTCGAAAAATTATTTTTTTTCCCGGTTTGAATAGAAGTACGTCAGAAATCTGTGTAATTTCTACAGATCAAAAATTTTATAATTCAAAAAGATGTTCAAATTAAGCATTTTTACGCTCTTGAGAGCAACTCCTATTAAAAAAAATACCGATACTTTAAGGAATTGATTTTGATAATTTGAAGAGATTTTATAGAAGTTTAAAGAGTATAAGGTATTTTGTAAAAATCCAAGGAATTTTCAAAATCTTGAAACAATTCCAAGGATTTGAAAACTTTGAAAGGTTTCTTGAAGATTTCAACGATTTTGCATTTGATTTCAGTACTTCAATTGATTTCAGAGGATATCAAATATTTTAGAGTAGTCTCAAAGATTCCAAGGCATTTTCAAGAGATTTAAGAAGTTTCAGGGAATTAAAAAAAATTTGAGGATTTGAAAACTTTTAGATTATTCTTAAAGATTCCTAGGAGTTTTCAATTGATTTTAGTAATTTCATTGATTTCAGAGGATTGGAAATATTTTAGAGAATTTCAGAAAATTTCAAGGCATTTCCGAAACTTTTAAAAAGTTTCAACTTTCAAGTATTTTTAAAATAATCAAAATACATATTTAAGGAGAGAGATTTCAATAATTTTGAGGAATTTTAAAAAATGTTAAAGGATTTGAGAACTTTTAGAGTCTTTTGAAAGTTCTCAAGACATTTTCAATATTTTAGAGTGCTTCTAAAAATTGCAAGGGATTTTAAAGGGCTTAAGAAAATTAGAGGAATTACAATATATTGAGAAGGATTTAAATCTCTCAGGGTATTTCGAAAGATCCTAGGAATTTTTAAAATGATTTCAGTAACTTAATGTTACTCATAGAATTTGGATTATTTCATGGTGTTTTAAAAGGTCCAAATCATTCTCAGGAGCTGTAAAATCTTCCTATTGATTTCCAAAGGTTTTAAAGGATTTCAAATCTGTAAGAGTATTTCAAAAGATTCTAAGAAAAATTCAATTGGTTTCAGAGGATTTGAAATATTTTAGAGTATTTAAAAAGATTCGAAAGCATTTTCAAGATATTTTAAAAATCGGCATGGGGTATTGTATCAAAGAATTTCCTAAAATTTCGAAAATATAGCTCGATTTAATAGGACCTATACCAGGTTTTAGGGTAGATCAAAAGATTCCCAGGAATTTTCCATTTATTTCTGTACCATGATAGGATTTGAAATTATTGAAAATATCATAAAGTAATTTTCAAGATTTTAATGCACATTCAAGATATTATTAATTTTTTAAGGAATTGTAAAGGCTTTGAATTACTTTAAGAGAGGTAAATCAATTTATCTGGGAGTTTAAAGAATTTTTTTACAACTTCGAAATATATGAAACTATTTCATAAGACTTGCAAGGTTTCAATATGTTTTAGAACATTCAAATGAATTTTATGAGATTTCTGAATATTTCAATGATTTTAATGGATTTTAAAAGCTTTCAAGGTATTTTAATCAATTTTCCAGGATTCAAGAAAATATTATGAAATGTCATACAATTTCACGGGATTTTATCATATTTAAATGTACTTTGAGGAATTCATTCACAGGATCATAAAAAAATCAATAGGCGCGTGCCTTGGCGCGCGCAAGGCTACTAGTATCAAACTTTTTTGCTATCAATTCAGGAATGCGTCAGCTCGGAAGCGTAGTTTTGTTTTTCATTTTAATTGCGAATTCGATTTTGCAGAATGTTTTTTTCCTCTCCTGTAAAATTGCCATTTTGTCCCTTACCTCCTTATGATCGGCCACCCTTCATTTGTCTAACTATTCTAACTATTTTGGGTAAAATCACGAGATCATTTTTAGGAAGTAAGCGTAATAGAGATGGATGAATATAATTTGAAAAGTGCAATTTCAGTATCGCGATCGTTTTCTTTTTACATTATAAAAACCTAGTTAACTACTATAAACAAAGGTTTAAAGGAAATATTTTATTTTGGCTTTTTTCAATGTAGCCAATAAAACAATATTCTCTGACCTTATCAGTTTTTCAAATTTTAAGTTTTTTTACATTCTCATCTAGAGAAGGTATTAGATTTGTGTAAAATTTGACCCCCCCGGTTTTTGTCAAATGTCCACGTTTTGAGACCCCCTGAACCCAAAAAACAGGTTTTTACGCATGTGTCTGTCGGTCTTTCTGTGAGCACGATAACTTTCGAAAGAATTGATCGATTCGATTGTCCTTTAGTATACTCTTTGAGTCTCCTAAAATAAAGGTCAAGTTCGTTAGCCAGCCATTTTGGATAAAAATTCAAAAAGAGAGAGCATTTTGAAAATTTTTTAGACCATTTTTGTCAAAATTTGAAAATCATATACACGGCCGCTTATAGTCACCGAAAATTCAAACAATTTATTCCCGTGACATTTTTCGATTAAATCCAAATTTTCAGTTACAGCATTTTCAAAATCCAAAAAAAGAAACGAAGATTAACATTTCCAGCCCAACAACGCACGATACGAAAAAAAGTCAAGACAAGAAAAGTGTTTCTCTTTGCATGCCCTACAAGATTATCATAACGACTTTTTGAATTTTCTTGAAAAATCGAAAATTCACATTTTTATTGCACAACAAATAATAAGACCCCTGAACCCAGAAAACATGTTTTTACGAATGTGTCTGTCTGTATGTATTTATGTATGTATGTATGTATGTAGATAGATAAACGTTTATTTTTCAGCCTGCTTGCCTTAAAAAATTGACTTGCTTACACTTCCATTTTTACAGAATGTTCTTAAAACTAACCCTTAAAACTAACATCCATCCATTCCTTATCTCTACACCGCACGCTCTTATTGCCTTGCCTTCCTCGTTTCGCCTCGCCTCGCTCGCATGTCCCTACATTTTCGCATTGCCTCGCTTGCCAACCTCTGTTTTCGCTCTAATACCTACTACTTATCTACTATTTACAATATTTACATGATACTTATATCTACTTTCTCTCCTATTTACAATATTTCCGTCTCCATTCCTCTTCCTCCTTCCTTCTCTTCATCTCCATCTTACCCAACACTCCCTTCACCCATGCTACTGCCCTCCCCCCCCTCTTTTAGTGCAACAATACCTCCATGCTTATCTCACTTCTTTCCACCTCCACGCACTCCTCCAACCAGTGCTCCACTCTTGACTCTCTTATTCTCTCTTCCCCTTTTGTCTTCTCTCTCTCCATGCCGTTTGCTTAACCAAGTCATAAACCTGCCTTCCTTCCTCGTGCATCCTTCTCACTTCGTCCATCTGCAGTCCATTCATTATAAAATACCTTTCCCTCTCAGCCTCCATCTTCCCACCCCCTCTCCTGTTCTCCTTCTCCCGCCAACACTCCCTAACCAGCCTACTTCCCCCCTCTTCCAAAAATGTCTCCTCATATTTACACGCCCGGCTATCTGCTAGAATCCCTACACTCGTTCTCCCCGTCTCCCTCCTGACAATATAATTAGGCGTATTCCTTGCCAACCCCAGGGTCCACTTTACATACCTCTCCTGCGTTCTATTTACCTCTTCACTTTCCTTCCACCACCACACCTCCACTCCATACAATAGTCCATTCATCACTAGCGAATCAAACAGTTTCATTCTCCGTCCAAAGTCATCTGCGAATAGCTTCCTTCCCAACCCCCACACCTGCCTCATCACCACATTTGCCCTCCTCACTCTCTATTTTATGTGAACATCCACTCTCCCATTCCTCCGAAACACGAAGCCCAGGTACACAAACTCTTTTACCTCCTACACCTCCTTTCCCTTCCACTTCCACTCACATCCCTTATCCCTTCCCCCTCCTTTTCTGAACACCATAACCTTGGACTTTTCTGCATTCAGCGCTAAGCCCTACTCATCCACGTATCTTCTCAACCTCTTCATCATCTCCTTTAGGGCCTCCTCGCTATTTGCCAGCAACGCTAATGACCAAATTCTAACCCCTCCTATCCTGACTCCTCCTACCACCCCGGCCTCCAGCTTACTTTCCCTATCCGCAATTGAAATCGCAAAAAGCGCTGGGCTAAGTGGACACCCTTGCCTTAACCCCCTATCCATCCAGAATCCCTTGAAATCCCCTCCCCTCCTCTTAAATTGTTTTTGGTCTCTTTATATATCTCCCTTACCCTCTCAATTAGGCCTCTTTCTACTCCCCTATCCTCCATCGCCTTCCACAACCTCCCCCTATCCACCGACGGAAACGCGCCTTTGAAATCCGTCCTAAATCCCGCCTGCGTCTCCGGCAATATTCCTTTCCCCTCGACATCCTTCCGCGGTCTCTCAGCCACCACCATCGCGTATACTTTATACGCCGTATTCATTAGCGTGATCCCTCTATAATTTTTCTGCCTATCTCTATCTCCTTTCTTATACAGTGGCACTATTAACCCTTCTCTTACCCTCCTGGGAATCCCTCGCCCCTCCATACTTTCCTCACTACCTCCTTCAGGCTCTCCCTAACCTCTTGTGTACTGAACAGCCACGCTTCGTTCTCTACCCCATCCAGCCCTGCTGCTTTTGACCTTTTCAACTTCCTTATCTGCTTCTCTATCTCCTCGTCATTCAACTCCATCTCTGCCTCCCCCGTTCTTCAAATTCCCCGCTCCGTCTTCCTTGAATCTGAGCCCTGGAATGATTCTTTAAAAAATTCCCTCTACTCCTCACTCCCTATCATCTCGCTGACCCCCACCCTACGCTTCCTAAGCCTATTTATTATCTTCCAGACGTCCCCCTCTGTCTTAACATTTGCTAACTCCTCTTCCAGATCTTTCTCCTTTTCCTGTTCTTTCTTCTTACACATCACTCTAAACCCCTTCCTCATTTATACGTACTCCTCCCTTCTCGCATTACCCTCTTTCCACTTCTTGTACTTCCTCTTCACCTTCCGTTTCATCTTTTTACATTCCCTATCCCACCACGGCTTCACCATTCCTTTCTTCATCTTTCTAAATACCTTCTTTTGCACACACCCTTTCACCTTCTCTTTCAGATCCTTTCATATCTCTTCCACCGACTCCCCTCCAAAGCGTACCTTTCCTAGCTCCTCCGGATACTTCTCTATCGCCTCCCTCGTCCAGGTCACCCTCACCCCTATCGCGACTTCTTCTCCGCCTTGTTTCCCGCCACCCTCACCTCTTATCGACAAACTCAATGGCTGATGGTCTGATTTCACCCTCTCCTCTACTGCGAATTTTTCCGTCTCCTCCCATCCTTGCATATTCATAACCACGTAATCTATCACCGATACCCCCACCTTACTTACGTATGTGTATTCTCCTTCTTCGTCCCCTGTTGCCATACCATTCGCCCCCGCCCAGCCTCTATCCTCCATCCAGTCCCTTAGAATCTCCCCCTCCTTATTTATTATAATATCCTTCAATTTCCTTTCGAAGCTCTCCCCTTCCGTGTAAAGTCCCCCTTCGCTCCCAATCCTCGCATTAAAATCCCTACCCAGTACCACCATACCGTCCTCTCTTTCGCGCAGCAGGTCTTCCACCCTTTCTTTAATTCTTTCCATCCCCTCCTTATTGTACACTGTAACAAACTTACACCCTATCCCTTCTATTTTTATTTCCCTCATTTGCACTACCTCCCCCTCTTCCTCTGCATGAACTTTTTCCACTAATCCATCTCTAACCCCGGTTATAATTCCCCCACTGGCCCTTCCTTTCTTCTTCACTCTGACCGGCTCCTGGTGTCTCCACCTATACCCCCTTGGCAGCTTTGGCTCTATTCTATCGCATTCCTCTCTTTCTACCCACGTCTCTACCAGTCCCACAACATCAAATTCCTGGATGTACTGCCAGAACTCCTCGTCCTTCTTCTTTAACCCTGCTACATTCCAATACAGCACCCTCACTACTCCTCTACCCTGCCTTACCCCCACCCCCCTACTGCCTACGACACAAATTCCCCTGCACTTCCTTCAACACCTCTTTCTCCACATCCCACACCCACATTTTCTCGTCTATTTTTATTTTTCGATATCCTACCTTCGCTGATCTCCCTTCACTCTTCTCCCTTCTAGCCCTGTCGTTCAGCATTCTCTGTACAACCCTTTCCATTCTCGTTAAATCGCGATCGATGAAAACTCTCTTATCCTTTATCCTATTCTTTTTCCGCATAACCCCCAACTTTTCTTCCCAGCTCTCCATCTCCACAACCGCCACTTCCTTGTCCTTTATCCCCTCCAACTTAACTTTCCCTACCCTGCCTTTAACCCACCCTATGATCTGTAGCAGCGCTTCGACACCCTCTCTTTCTTCCCCGCTCTTTAGCTTCAGCCCTTTTACCACAATATTATTCCTCCTGTCTACCTTTTCTTTTCTCTCCATTCTCAACTCCATTGCCCTTATCCTTTCTCTATTCGCCCTATCCTCCTTTTCATTCCTACGCTCTCCTACTTTATCTTCTGTCATATTCTCTACCCTCTTCCAAATACCTTTAATCCCACTCCCCCCACTCCCGTCTCCTACTTCCATTACCGTCCTGCCCTCCACCTTCTCAAGTCTCTTTTCCGTCCTTTCCTTCCACAACCTGATCTCCTCTTCCACCTGCTTTATTTTAACTTCTTTCTCTTTCCTTTCATTCTCTAACCCTTGTACTCTCTCCCTCACCTCATTCATCTCCTTTTCTACCTCTCATCTCTGATTCTCAAATCCTCCCTCATGCCTTCCAACTGCTCCTTAGTCCCCCTCACTTCCTCCCTCATGCCTTCCATCTGCTCCTTACTCCCCCTCACGTCCTCCCTCAGCCCCCTGATCACGCCTACCAGCATCCATAGAGCCTCCTTATCTGCCATTCCCTCCATTTTTGGGGAGGGGGGGGGGGGTGACCTAGGTTTTCTCACGCTTTTCTTAAAGGGACTCTCCAATTCGACTTTGTCCGGATTCTCTCGGCTGTCTCTCTTCCTCTTCAAGAGATCCTCCCCGCCACTTGTGCTCGACACTCTCTCCCCTACCTTCCCGCTTGCTTCGCTCCTACCGTTTCGCCTTCTCCCTCTCCCCGACGCGCTACTCGACACCGGACCACACGCTGTTGTCCGTCGTGGCACGTGGAAAATTTCCTCCCCGTCTACTTCACTAGCAGCACTGACAGCACTCTCACTGCTTCCCTCCCATTCTGCCGCCGGTAACTGGGACCTCTCCATGCAGTAACCACCGCAGCCGACAGATGGCTCTGAATACTCGATGCCAAATTTCCCCTTTATTTCCCTCCTTTTTCTTTTTTTTCTTTTCTATTCCTCACAGCCCCTGCAGACACCCCTTTCTCTGCCTTAACCTCCCCTAACTCTACTAGAACAAACTCCTCCGACTCCTTGCCACCCTAACCTCACTTCCTCTATCTACCCAAATCCCACCTCTCTCCCACGCCAAAAAACACTTTTTATCTCCCCAATTCACCCCACACAACTCTACTCACCTCCTGAGCTTCGACCCTCACACTCCACTCACACCTTCCACACAAATTCCGTAAAATCCTCTCACCAACTGTCGCCAAACACGTTCTCACTTCCGCCACCAACATGCAAGTCCTATGTATGTATGTATGTATGTATGTCTGCTGTGAGCACGATGACTTTCAAAAGAATTGATCGATTCGATTGTCCTGTGTTATACTCTCTGAGTCTCCTAAAATAAAGGTCAAGTTCGTTAGCTAGCCATTTTGGATAAAAATTCAAAAAGTGAGAGCATTTTGAATATTTTTGAGACCATTTTTTTCAAAATTTGAAAATCATATGTACGTACGCTTATAGTCACCGAAAATTCAAACAATTTATTCCCATGACATTTTTCGATAATATCCAAATTTTCAGTTACAGCATTTTCAAAATCCAAAAAAAGAAACGAAGATTAACATTTTCAGCCAAACAACGCACGATACGAAAAAAAGTCAAGAGAAGAAAAGTGTTTCTCTTTGCACGCCCTACAAGATTATCATAACGACTTTTTGAATTTTCTTGAAAAATCGAAAATTCACATTTTTATTGCACAAAAAAATAATTTAATATCCAAAAATTCAATTTTACGGCCAAACTATGCAAGATACGACAAATGATGACTGGACTAAATTCGTGCGTAAAAAAAGGGTTATTGGCTCGTCGTTTAGAGGTAAGCCGGGAATTAACAGATCGAAGCATGGGAACTCCTACCTAATACAACGTTGCTGAGGGCTGGTGACGTTCTCAGCATTAAACCTCCACCAATCGTGACTCTCTCGGTTTACATTCCTTGCCCCCCCCCTCCCGCCCGTAATCTTGAGGTAAGGAGTAGATAGTGAATCACATTTTAGTCAAGAGGTCGGTTAGATTATGAATGAAGAAGCAAGACAACATCTCAAAGATCAAGGATGTATCGCCCAGATTGCCGTGCGTTAGAATTGAGGTAGGAATCAGAAGATTGTTTATCATAGCGTGCTACGCCCAAGTTGATAGTGACCAGAGAGAAGTCAAAGACGCCTTCTGGGACACTTTAAATGATACAATAAATACTGGCGATCAAGGTGAAAGAATAATTCTGCTAGGAGATATGAACGGATGGGTCGGCGTCCAACGTCAGGGTACAGATGCAGAATGGGTGCTAAGTAATTATGGGGATCCAACATGAAAAAATTGTAACAGGGCAAAATTAGTTAGCTTATGCTTAGAAAAGGGCCTATTTATTACAAATACTTGGTTTATACATAGAAAGATCCATATGTACATCTGGGGTAAAGAAAATAGCCACAGTATAATTGACTTCGTTATTGTGGATGAAAGACTAATAGAACTAGTCAAAGATACATGAGTCATGAGGAGCTCTGAATGCAATACTGACCATTACCTTCTAGTCTCCAAAACAAGCTCAGGGCGGGGATGGAGAAGAAAGAGAACCAAACAAACGAAACAAACGCGGATAAAGATTGAAAATTTACAGAAACCATTGACTATACTACGGGATATCATTGATGACACTGCGAAAATGAACGCGAATAAAACAAAAACCATAATGTTTGAAGGAAAAGGTGATAAAACAATTTGCAACATTGTCCTAAATGATGAGAGATTAGAACAAGTTGACAAGTACGTATATCTAGGTAGTCTATTCACTAACGACGGAAAAATAGTTGGGGAGTTAGATAGGCGCATAAATAAGGATAAGCAGGTTATCGGTAGAGCAGGGTCCATCCTCACAAATGAAAACATATAAAAAAAAAGCTAAAATGGCCATACATAATTCTATATTCGTACCGACTGTACTATACGGTAGCGAGTCACGGACCTGTTAAGAAAAGGATAAGAGTAAAATTAACGTGATTGGCATGAAACCTCTGCGCATAATATGCGGGAAAACACTGATGGACAAAGTACGGAACAAGACAATCCTCAAAGAATGTGGTACAGGAGAGACACTAGTTGACATATGGGAAAGAAATCAGCTAACGTGGTTCGGACATCTTGAAAGAATGGAAGATGAACGACTGACCGAACAAGTAAATAAAGGTGAAGTAAATGGCAGAATGCCCAGGGGTAGACTGCCAAAAAAATGGTGAGATTCTGTGAATGATACATTAATCCGAAGATACATAAGAAGCCTTAGAAACACGAGAGCTTGCATGGAAAAATGCATGGACGTGAAGGAAGGTTAAGAAGTATGCCAGGACAGAAAAGTGTGGCGACAAATAGTTTATAAGAAGAATGTGAGTAGAGTGTATGCCGCCTGAACCAAAAGACCTTGGATACTAATAGTTCCAAGTGGGGGACCGCACACGTGCCAATTTTGTGAGGCTCTTTACTTGGGGTGATCACTAGAGAGATTGATCAGTCACATGTACCCTCTTCGTTGAGAATTAGTAATTTTTTGGTGAAGGTTCATCTCTTGATTCAAAATTGAACTATTTCGTTGAAAATTTATCTGTTTCAGTTAATAGTTCGACTATTCGGTCGAAAATTTGTCTTTTTTTGTAGAAAATTCATCTTCTGGGTTGAAAATTCAACTACGTATTTGATTACAAATTTTTTATTTTTTTTGGCAGGTGCATCATTTCAGTAAAAAGTTGATATCTTCGGTTCAAAATTTAACGAATGTTATTGAAAAATTTTTTGTTTTGTTTTTTTTTGTTGAAAATTAATTTTTCACTATGAATATAGCTATTCGATTTTCGTCATAAAATGGATCTTTTTCAGTTTGAAAATACACTTATTTTGTTGAAAAATCGTCTTTTGTGGTCAAAGATTCTTTTAGTTTGGTAGCAAATGCCTATTTTTGTGTTGTGAATTGAATTTCTTTTCATAATTTCGTCTTTATAACTTGAAAACTTAACATTTTGGATGAAATTTCTCTTCCTTCTTATTGATTGAGCAATTTTTCTTTCTTAAATATTTAAATTTTTTTGAAAATTCGTTTCTTCTTGGTTAAAAGTTAATTAATTTAACTGAGAATAAAATTCTACATTTATAAATTAAAATTTTTTTGTAATTTCTATTATGCACACAGACGTGAAATTGTTTAACACTGCCCTTCAACTGAAACTGAGTTCTCAATTATTTTTAACGAAAATGATGAATCTTTAACTAGAATAATTGAGTATTCAACAAAAAATTACATTTTTAACCAAGAAGATTAAGTTCTACCAAAAAAAGACAAATGTTTAACAACATTCATGAATTTTCATTAAATAAAAGATGAATTGTTAAACAAAAAATGAACAGTTCAAATTTCAGTGGAAAAAGTTAATGTTCGATCGCATTCAATTACCAAAACATTTCTCGAACCAAATAGTTCACTGGTTCCAACTGTAATAGTTTAATTTTCAGTTATAAAATTAATTTTCAACTAAAAACCAATGAAGTTTCAACAAAATAGTTACACTTTCAATCAATTACTTGAATTTTTATACAAAAAATACGAGTTCTCAAGGAAAAAATGCTCTAGGTGATATTTCAGCAAAACAAGGTTTCAATTTTAAATCAGAAACAGTTGAATTTAACCAAAAATGACGAATTTCTAACAGAAATTGAATTTCCAACTAAAAAGATTCTTCAGTCGAAAGACAGAAGAATTTCAACCAAACTTTCTCAAACGAAGAATCATTTTTATTCAATTTTATGTAACAATTTTCAAAAAAATTGCGCACGGCCGTGACAAAATTCCCTGAGATTTCCAGATTTTTCAGGTGACTGAACACCCTGTAATATTTAAAAAAAATTTATATTATATTGTGAAAGAATAAGTTTTTCCTAATTAGTTTAGCAAGCACAAAATTCACAGGATACCTGCCTCATATTTTTATAAACCTAAAAAAAAGTGAAGAAAACAATCAAAGCTGCCCTCCTTTAAAAAAATTCACTACACATTTTTTTTTCTCGAAAAATTGACGCTATTTTGGTCACTTTTACACATTTTGCTTCCTCATAGAGGTGGCTTTGTAATGGTAACATTTTCCAAATTTTTTAAATTCATTTAATTAAACCCTCCCTAATTCAAAAATGTCTAATACAATGTTCTAAGCAATTGTGCGGATGTGTGTGTGTGTGTGTGCGGATGTGTGTGTGTGTGTGGATTTCTTGGTTCGGGACGAATCGATTCACTTATAATATCAATACATTTTATTGAAGAGTAGGGAAGTTATGGTAAGTTATATATTTTTTAAATTGTTTTTTATAGTAAAAGTTTTCTTATTCTCATAATTTAATGTTGATGCGAGAATAGAAAAGTCATGTTTATTCAAGACGAATCGATTGACTTATAAATTTAATACTATTTATTGAAGAGGAAGGAAGCTACGATAATGCATAATATTTGAAAACACGGTTTTTTATGGTAAAACTTTTTTCACTAACATAATTCAAAATTGATGCAAGAACGGAAAAGATTTCTTGATTCGAGGCAAATCGATTGATCTATAATAATAATAATACACTTTACTGAAGATTGGGGAAGTTATGCTCATTTATAATATCTGAATTATCAGTTTCAAACAGAAAAACTTTTTTCATCGACATAATTCAAAGTTGACGCATGAATAGAAAAGACTTTTTGATCATCAATTCTCAAATAGAGTAATTCTGAAAATTTTTGTAAAGAAATCATAAAGCTAGGAAAGGGTTAGGATGCGACAGAAGTTTTCCTTTCCCTTTTCCGGCTCAAAAAATTATCATTTCAAATACAAGATTTGATTGGTCTGATTTGTCTTTGTATTTAAAATATTTTTTGTATTATTTTGTAATTTTCTATTTTTTGTAATTTTCTATTTTTAAATTGAGCAAAATGAAGACTTTGGTTTGTGTATTATTGGAAAAAATAACTAATGCTTCCTCTATGAGGAAGCAAATGCATTTTCTAACTGGAAGCAAAGTTCTCGTGAAATGAGCACCATATAATTATAAATACAAATAAAGTGGAAGCACTCGAGATCGAATTCACAGCTAGTTTTATTTTGTTCAAGGAATTTGAAAGAGTACTGACGTACAGAAAATTAGATTAGGTTAATTTGTTTCTATGTCACGACTATCTAAAGAAATTTTTCGGTAGGTTCTTCATAACTCACTAAAATACGCCACACTAAATTTAGAATTTAGGGGTTCTCGAAATTATTTGTGAAGTTTATAGCAGATTCGAAAATTTTCAGTTTTCGGTGCTTTTGAAAAATATTTTGGAATCTGGAGAGATTCTAATATTTTGAGTTTCTTTAACTAACATAAAAATTTACTTTTTGATACAATTCTTTTAGGAGCATGCTTAATGTTTCTTCTATTGCAATATAAAATTGCTTACTGTATAATTCTTTAAAGGAAATTTATCTTGTAGAGTTGAAAATTCGTCTTTTTGCTTGAAAATTCATGATTCTGGTTCAAAATGTAATTACTTTACTTGAAGATTCACTATTTCAGTTACGAATTCATTAGATTGGTTCAAAATTGCTTGTTTAAACTGAAAATTCAAGTGTTCCATTTTTGGTTTGAAATTGATCTTTTTAATTACAAATCAGACTATCTTGTTGGAGATTTGTCTTTTTTAGTTGATAATTCAACTATTTTGTTGAATTCAAGTATTCGGTACCCACATTGGTTTTTCCTAAATATGAACAGAATTATGAATGGAAGAAGATAAAATAGGAATTTTTTTGAATTATGATTGAAATTCATAGACTTGAGAGAGACATATCCAAGAAATGAATGACGTTTTTAGTATCATTTAATTATTTAATCAATCGATGAAGCAAATATATTCAAGAATATCTTATGATACAATATCTCTAAAAGCTGTTCAAATTAAAGATATTTAATCCTTAGAAAGTGAAAAAACATTACATGTAATGAATTCGCAAAACGGTATACATATTTCGAGAAAATTGTTTCGAAAAATGAGAAATATCGAAATAGCTTCGCAATGTGGAAAATTATACCTTGGAAGAACTTGAGATACCTATGGAAATAAACCTGGAAGCATCAAGTAATTTTTTTCAGGATTTGAGTAGACATCTTGTATCGTCATACACGATTTATCATTTCGAATTCTGTAATTTTCACACTGAATTTGAAATCATCAGCAAGTGCCGATTCTTCAGAATATTGATAACAGTTATAGCATTTGTGTAAATTTTTGGCAACGTGTCGCTTCATTCAAATTGGCGCGTGTGGATCGAGTCTACATCCCTGCAATATCTTTTTCCCTGAGGATTTGACCCTATTCACTTCCTTCACTCAGAGTGGGACGATGGTCGTGGGGATTAAGGCATAGGCTTTGGAAGAGCCTCGGTGGCCCATGCGGTGAACACTTGCCTAGCAAAGGAGTTGTTCATCTCCGGAGAGTCGTGGGACCGGTACCTCTACAGAAAAAGGTTCTCCAAGTACTCAAGGCTGTTGCTCTTGGTGGTTCGGAACCCACCTTAAACTGTAGGTCCCCCTCCCACCACCAAGTAAGTGTGTGGGGGGTGTGTGAAGGAATAGGGAAGAGATACAAGAACAATGAAAACCCCTAGGGGACACATTAGAAACTTCCATTCCAAGTATAAGGAAGAATCGCAATTTCACTGCCTAAATGTAGTAATACGAGAAATATTTGCCAATATCACGTGAAGGCTTCTACTATATAAGTACAACCAGCTCAAGATATTTTCAGTTGAAGTTTAAGAAAGTTTCCGGAAATCAGTTCCTGCTTCTCGGAAGATGAGAACTGTTACCTGTATCCTGTTCTTCTTCATAGTGACATTATTTATAGTATTGTTGATTACATAGTATTGTTGACGACATAGTGTCGCCAACGCAACGGCACCGAAATTCCGGTTTAAGCTTCGATTTTCAAAGATTTTAGTTTCTAGATGTTGCATGATGATGTTGGCTATTACATGTGAGATTGAACATCCCATTGCTGCTCCTGAGGAGACAGTGTTCTGTCAAAAGTGTGAGATTGGAGGGGAAGTTTCCAAAGGATTTATTAATATCGATTGTATCAGTGATTGGCACTTCGGTAAAGAGAGATACTACGTCGAAATTCACTAGGATTGCTTGGGGTTGAGTGTCAATTTTTTGTATCTTTCTGATGAAGTCAAAAGATTTTTTGACGTGTTTGATAGAGTTTCCTGTGAAAATATTCAGTTTTTTTGGCGAAAAAGTGTGCTAGGTTGTAAGTTGGTGAGTTCATTCCACTGACGATCGGCCTGAGAACTTGCTGAACATCCTATCAAAACAGGATATAGCATTTTATTTGAAAAAAAAAAAACGGTCATCGAAAAACGTACAATATTTTGGCAATAAAACATAGAGAAACAATCGAAATCTTAAAACACCCTAATAACATCAATAGGGACAATGGATATAATACTAATCCGATTTGCCTTTGCGTCCTCTCGGGTTTTTTGAAAAAGACTTGATTGGCCAATCAAGTTCGACCAGTCCCCACCATGGGGCGCCCGAAGAAACTTTAAATTTCAAATTTGTTATAATGAATCATCGTGAAAGCATTATATCTATTATGGAAATTTCGTCATTTTTCGAGTTTCCTCAACTTTTACTTTCAGCATATTTGAATTTTGTTACTAAATAATTTCGGCATTTTTTTGCCAGTAATTGTTTGAAAGAAGAATCAATATTTAAAACAGTAATATATTACACATATGATAAAAAAAGGTTTTCATAGATTAGTTAAGCAAGGACCTATTTTGAGACTGTTTTAAGAAAATTCACTCCTAACTTTTTTTTTAAATTGTCGCCATTTTGGTAACTTCTAATCATTTTCCAGTTTCTTTAGGGAATTTGAAAGAGTCCTGTAATAGGGAAAATTAAACTAGGTTAATTTTTTCCTCACATACGTCCACCTATAGAAAAATTTCGGTAATTTTTTCATAATTCACTTGAATATGCCAGACTGAAGCAATATAAAATTGAATAAAAATGATTCTTCATATATTTTTAAAGCAGCTTTATATTCTTTCATTGAACTATTTTGTTGAAAGTTGTTTTTTTTTGCTTGGAAATTAATTTTCTCTAATGAAAATTTAAGTATTTTATTTTTGGTGGAAAATACATGTATTTTGTTGAAAATTTACCAGTTTGCAATATTTTCTCTCTCTTGACCAGAAAATCTATCTACATATCTATCTATCTTTATTTTTTAGTTAAAAAATTATCTTTTTTGGTTGAAATTAATGTTCTTAGTTGAAAACACATATTTTTGGTCTAAAATTCAACCATTTCAGTTGAAGATTGATCATTTTAATTGGAAATTCATCACTTCCCGTGTAGGAATTTGGTCATGGCCCAAACAGGGCCCAGGCTTGGCAAAACTAGACCCTGGCCTGGCGACCTAGCCTGGGCCAAGCTTGAATGAAACGCCAAATCTGGCCAGGGCCAGATTATATTTGCAAGCTCGATCGCCCAGCCTGGCCCAGGCTTGGCCCTAGTTTATTAGCGATTCCTAGCCATTTTTTATTTTTTAATTAAAAGTCGAAATTAAGGAGAAATGTTTTTTATTCAAGTTTGAAGTTAACAAATGAATATGCAATATTTAAAAATCGAAAAAAAATCAAAACGTCAATTCATAAAGTCACTGATTCGATTTGCGCGTCCTAAATTTTCTACCACCTTTCTGCGTCATCATCATCTATATACTATAATTTTTTTGTTTACGTCCGCCATATTTGTTTTACAAATTAAAGTCTTAAACATCCTTACATGAATTAACAACATATTTACACTTGATAATTCGACGAAAAAGTTTTCTCAATTTGAGGTAAGAGGTTACGTGTAATATTAATGTGAAAATATTATTTAGAATTAATCTAAGTACTTACTTGCACTTTCACCGCGTAAATGTGGGATACTGCCGAGTGATCGATGCCTCCGGACTCTTAGAGTGCTTTTTATTTTAGGCATTTTTATCAATTTAATTTCAATGATGATTCGAATCTTGTTCGTCGACCATCATCAATCAGCACCATCACCACTATTCTCAATCACTAACACAAAAATTTATAAGTTCAGTTTGGCTCCAACTATCACTCAAATTACTGGTTAAGATACTTTACGAATTTTTATTTATACCAAATTCACCACCTTGTAAAGATTTACACTCGACACTTGCAAGTTATGAGTAAAAAAAGAGAATAGTACTACGCCATCTGTAGTCAATTATTGGAACATTGACACCAGCTGGGCTCAAGCTCGAGCCATTGCAAAATTCGAGCTAGATCCAGGCTAGGGGCCCCCAGCCTGGCCCAAGTCTGGAACCGAGAAGAAACTTGGGGATTTCTGCACGGGTTTGTTTGGAAGCGTAACTATTTGAAAAAAAGTTAGTGTTATCATTGAAAAATACTTTTCAACTGAAAACATGACTAACTATTTCAATTGAATATTCCATAGTTTTAGTTTAAAATTCGGGTCTTTGTTCGAACATTAGTTTTTTCACCTGGAAGTTTTACTATTAAATTTTGTTTCGCCAATTTATCTTGTTGAGTAGAAAATTCATGTATTAATTTGAAAAATCATCTTTTTGGTACAAAATGCATGTTCCTGGTTGAAAATTGACTTATTCTAATTGAAGATTCTTTATTTGAGTTGAAAATTTATCAGTTCGTATGAGAACTAATTTTTTCAACTGAAAATTCAAATATTCTATTCATATAAACTCTTTTGTTAGAAAATTTTTTTTCTTCTGAAATTCATCTATTGCAGTTGCATGTTTATCAGTTTGATTGAAAATTCATCACTTTGTCTTGGTTAAAATTCATGGACATGAGAAATAGAAAAAAATGGATTATGTTTTTAGTACTATTTGATTATTTAATCAATTGATGCGATGGTGCGATGGTTAAGAATATCTGGTTATAAAATATCTCCTAAAGCAGCCTAAATGAAATATATTAACTGAATCCTTAGAAACTCAGAAAAAAAATTATATATAATAAACTTGCGAAACTGTATACATATTCCAAGTCGATTGGTTTTAAAAATGCGAAATGTCAGAATAGATCCATACTTATCAGGGAATTTTTTCTCCAGGATTTAAGTAGATACCCTGTATCGCCATACAACATTTATCATTTTGAATTTTTAATTTTCGCAATGAATTTGAAATAATCAGCATTTTCCAACAACAAACTCGCAAGTACGAAGGTAACTCCGAAAGTTTTGTCAGTAGAAATATTTTAGGTATGCAAGATGGATAACGCATATGTATTTCGTAAATTTGATGTTTTTATAGATGACAGCGAAAACTAGTACGAAAAATATTAATTTGTTCGTTGCAGGTATCATTTTAAATTCAGACAGTGTGTTGAAAGATTCGGATTTAACAAGAAAACATTTCCGGGCAACGATTTTTTATGATTATCGATAACAAACAAATCAATATTCTCCGGTCTAGTTTCCGTTATCGTCTACAGAAACATCAAATTTTACGAAATGCATATGCGTCATCTACCTGGCATAGCTAAAATATTCCTGTTGACAAAAGATATTGCGTTTGTATGAATTCGTTGGCAACGTGTCTCTTGATTCCAATTTACACGTGTAAATCAAGTATAGATCCCGAGTATCTAACCGTCTCCAGCATAGTAAACAGATTTTTTGGTAAAGAAAAAAAATGCCACTTCACTGTCTACACGTAGTAATACGAGAAATATTTGTCCATATGACGTAAAGGCTGTAATCTATATAAGTACAGCTAGTTTAAGGTCTTTGCAGTTGATGTTCAAGAAGGTCTCCAGGGATCAGTTTTTGCTTCGACAAACATGAGAGTTGTTAATTTCATCTTGCTCTTCTACGCACTAATATTTTTCTGCAATACTGTATGTAAGTAGGATATAATATAATACTAGAGCAATCACAGATTGTAATGTCTCACATCCAGATATCGACTATATCCAAGAATTCGAATTTTAGCTTGAAACAGTTGAAACATATGTTTATTATCATTTTTCGTATTTCGCAAAACACTTTGTTCAGGGTGCGGCAAAATATTTAATTCTACAGTTTTGAATCTGAAAGAGGCCACATTTTTATATACGGAGATGGAAGGGAATAAAGGTGCAGTAAATTTTTCTAACATATGCTAGCAGAAAATTTAGTTCATGGGTACGCGTAAAGATTGAATATGAAATTGTTGAACCGAGTTTGGCAAAAATTTCATTTCATGCTATGTGATGAAGATTTTCTCTGAAATTATTGAAGCTTGAACTGAAATTCTTTCCGACATATGTTACAGACTTTAATATTCGCGTGTATCCATAAGATTAAAATCTTGAACAAGTAATAAGAATTAATAAGGCTTGAACCAACATTTTTGCCAACATATCGGAAATTTTTCATTAAAACCCCACGCTTAGGCCAACATGTGTTTAAAAAATTTATCTTTACAATATATGTTTCCTTCCACCTCTGCATCTAAAGCTTTCCATTATATTGTGCTATTGCGCATATGTTCAGGAGAAGTATTATAAGAACTGACCGCTGAATTACCATACATTTCCATAAATTTCCTGAATGTTTACAAACTTCATTAATTTTCACAAATTTCCACGAATTGCATGAATTTCCATGAAATCAATACATTCTCGTAAATTTCTCAAATTTTAATTCTCTGAGTTTTTCCATAAATCTATAAAACATTTATTAATTTGTCAAATTTATAGAGATTTATGAGAATTTATGGAGTGGGCGTATGCGTGATAAATCAGTCAATAATTTCGAAATAGCGGTATCTTCAAAAGCATGTGTGGATTGCCAAATATATGCCGTATTGGCTGTTAGGGAAACTAGAAGAAACAATTATTTCCTTCCACGAGAAGAAGCAAAAAATTATTGTTATTTTGTAACAATTCTTTTGTGATGAAATATTGCTGACAACACCGACATTTCTTCTGAAATATACTCATACAGCATATATTTTTGGGATGAGGTCAAAAGATTACTTTTTGGTTAATAAAAGCGCATGAAAAATTATGGCCCTTTATATATATAAATTCATGAGGATGGGGGTCAACTCAAGTTTTAGCGGATACAAATTTCTTAAGGAGCTAGCTACCCTTGCGCATCACACATTATCCAAGCATGCACGGAGAGACTTTTTGTAATATTATTTCTTTTATCGCATATTCATAATTAAAATAAAATATACGAATTTAGGGGTGATCGAGGTATGGTTAGAAAAATTTGAATAGTGACTATGAAAATGCAGACTAATATTTCTGATTGGAAGAAATCGTAAGAATATTAGACTCTTACACAAAAAAACTTAAAGTTTTTCTAAGTCGCTGTATTAAATTTTGAAATGGATTCGAATAACGAAAATTGGTATAGTGTTTCGAAAGAAGCGAAGCAAACGCTTTGCAATCTTTCTAAACCACTATACGAAAAATGGGGGTCACGTGATCTTGTATTTCACGCTGGCGTATGGCAAAAAGATAGACGCGCGGAAGTGTATGAACGCACACTATTACACGGGCTACTACTACTTCTTTATATATATATATATATATATATTTGTGTATGCTTTGACGACGCTCGCTGGCTACAGTGTGGTTTGTTCACGAATCCTATATTAATACCTATACGCATATATACACGTATCTGATATCTATAAATCGCACACATTACGCTGAGACTTATGATTCTTTCTGCCCTTATATATTAACCAGTGAAACGTATCGCTACTTGTGAGAAACTAATAGTGCTGGATCAAAAATTTCAGGTGCCCCGGACTTTATTATATATTTATATTGATCATTTATATGCATATAACCTATAATTAAATAAATAAACTATTAACGCGACGAACATGTGCATGAAAAATTTGATTTCAGAAACTTAAGAACTGAATTGAAAGATTGCTTGAGAATTATTTCCAAATTTCAAACACAAAATTAAAAGCAGCGTAATAAGGAAGTGAATTCAGGCAGCGACTTCTTTTTTTGAAAACTTAAAAGTAATTATCAGCTCATTTGAGACAGTGGCACAAAAGTTTCTAATATTATTAGGTATATTTTTTGAGTATTTTATATGTTGAAACATATCAATACAAATATTACAAAATATTATCTTTAGAATTATCTCAGGGCGTCTACTCAAATTCTGTAAACAAAATTTCTGACAATCGCGGGTTGACAACTCAATAGTCATAGGAATGTCCATGGCATAGAAACTGTCACCAATGTAACTCGCTTTTCAGCTGTGGAGAAGAAAAAAATGCAAGTATCTAGCTCTGCTATCTTCACCGTGCATAACAAGAGTATGAGGGAAGAGATTTAATGAATGAGAACATCAACAGGTTCAGAATCGCCGTCAGAAGAAAGAAATGGTGGTGGCCAAACTTCACATACCTTTTAGATTCTGTCGGCAACAATGCCTCGATCTGCATGAAGAAAGCTGGCATTACTATCACACAACTTGAATTCAAGAGAGAAGTTGTTCAAACCTACCTACTCCGGGCCCAACATTTGCCCCAGGGAGGCTGGCGTCATCAGCAGCAGGAAGAGTCACAAGGTCTCTGACGATATCCGGTATGACGGTAGGAACCATCTTCTTGTCCCATGCGGTGAAGGTATTCGTAGGCGGTGCAGCTTAAAGAATCGTTGAAGCCAAACGCGCAATGAATGTGTCAAGCGTAATGTGGGGCTTTGTGTTTCCTGTAATTTAGATTTCCACACCAATCAGTAGCCTGTTGGTAGAGTTTCCATGGAAGTAAAAGTTTTACCTTTAATTACATTAGATTTTGTAATTGTTTTTAATATTTTACGATAATTGCATATTGCTATATTAGATAATTTTGAGGATTATTCAATGTGAATTTTAAAGTTTTAAGTGAGTTTTTACTTACCTATCTTTCATAAAACTGATGTATAGCACGATTATTTAAAGAAGATTTGTCATAAACATTCTTCGTTGTAAAAAATAAGATGACTATTCAAAAATATTGAAGTCCAGTTCCGACACGGTAGTAACCTAGCGGTGCCATATAGCATCGCCCTTTTCTGCTAAACCACTGACACGAAAATCGAAACAGAGATTGTTAATTAGTTCAGAGGTTTCAAGGGAACAAAATACCCAAATATTTCCAAAATCGGAAACACAAAAAAAAACTCGGGCTTTGACATTTTAATACAGTTCACCGGCGCCAAAAATAAAAACTAATCCAGAAATCAAGTAATATCAAAGTATTATGAATGAACGAATAAATCAAATTTCATAATGTAATAGTATATTTCGTGACGAGGGTCGGAAGGCAACGATTTCACGAGTGTGAAGTTAGCT
>CAKNXH010025437.1:0-13803 GCA_932178445.1 Andricus quercusramuli | reverse complement strand
AATCATACTAATCCGATTACAACATCCCACTCAAATACCTGAAAGAACCTGCCAGGGCAGCAATTTCGTACTACGAGCACTTCAAATAAAGCTGATCGCAATAGGTGCCTATTAGAGCCGCTTAGAACACATCACTTTGAATGTTTTTCCAAATAATTTAATTCCTAAGGTCCAATAAAATACCTAATAGAACCTGTTAGGGAACCGTACTTCTATTCCGAATAAAGCAGATCCCAATAGGGACCTATTAGAGCCGTTTAAAACACATCACTTCGAATTTTAATCCGGGTGATTTTGTTCCGAAGGTCCAATAAAATACCTAATAGAACCTGTTAGAAAAACAATTTTGCACTTAATAATATGTCAAGTGAAAGAATACCTCATTGTATCCACATAGATCCTGTTAGAAAAATTTAACAAAAGAACATAAGTACCGAATAAGACCGGTTAGAAACCATTTTAAAATAAGAATCCTATTAGAAACCAGTTAGGACCATATAAGATTCCATCTGCATCCTATACCTTTTCTAAACGGCTTCTATTGATACCTAACTGTCATTTTTACTAGGGTATAACCATCTTCTCTTAGATAATTAGAAAGTTGCGGGTTTTCCGAATGTTTAACTTCGCTTTGTCTTTTTAGTTATGAACATATAATAAAGAAACAATACAGAGAATCATTTATTAAACTATCTCTTTCTTTTTCGTTCATATATTTTTCTGAAATAAAATAGATATTTGAAATGTTCTTTAAATTTGCTATATGAATCATATTAAATACAGGGTTGGATATTTAAAGTGCAAACATCGGGCAACCCTATAACTTTTGAAAGCCCTGTCAGATCGACTAATGAAGTATCGCGTTGGAAGCGACAGTCGAAGGAGATTTCCCAGCTAACCTGTTCCTACCGTGAAAAGTTCCTGAGTGATCACATGTTATGAGAGGAATTGTTACTTGTATGTCAGCTTCCTAGCTGGTAACGGGATAATCACCGTAGCTTACTAGGGAGGCTTGTTTGCATCCGTTACCTGCCAAACTAGTAACATGGTGGTAACAGTCGGCAACGATCCTAAACTTCGTCTGCATGCGCAAGGAATAAGCATTCATTGGCTCCGTGATTTCCCGCATGATTTTAAAGTACAAAATTAAATAGCTTTGACGTTAAATTTGCAATAAAAAAGCATGTTCCATTTTTGCATGTAGTACATACGTTTTTAAAATTATAATCAGGGGTTAGATTATCTAAATTACACAGAAAAATTCATTTATTTAAAAATTAGTACAGAATATCTACGTAATTAACCGTATTGTTATTTTATAAAATTAACTCGTTACGAAAAATAAGTACAAGGTGCTGGTCAATTTTATAAGCAGATATTTTCAAAATAATGAAGAGTAATGCAAAAATGATTAGATTTATAATTTGTAATTATTCCGTTAATCTTTGGCTTGTGCTTATTTTTTGTAGAAATTTTATAGGTTTACAGTAATTGTGATCTCTTATCAATGAAAAATCAGTAATGCGGCAAGTACTGATGATAATATAAGTATAAAATTACAGCATTTGACCAATTTTTAAGCAAGTTAAAACAATCGTTCGATTTAACTCGACTATTGAATGTGACTTTCAAATATAAGATAAAATTATTTTATAATGAATCTTTTTTTAATAGGCTTTTGTATTAAAAATCTGATGATGACAAAAGGTACTTTTCTGATATGAGTAAAAGTAATTGCTATATGTAGATATATTCCATAAACGGGGTTTCGAATCTCAAGACGATATTAAATTTATTATTCATTTATAATTTTTTGAAAAAGCAAACGGCTGATCAGTATAATTTCTAAAGCCCAAAATTTTGAGTCGGACTAATTTAAAATTAGAAGATTCAAAATTAAAATATTGCAAAAAAATAAAAGTTGTGGATAAAATATTCCTTAAATGTTGGAATTCGGCAAGTTTTCACTTTAAACAGTATCAAATTTTTAAATGAAGCTTGTTTCAAATTGTAAAGGTTTGAAATTAAAAACCAACATTTTAAATCAGTCAGAATGAAATAAAATCCAATTTTTCGTTTGAAATATAATTTGAAAATTAAAAATGTTTTTTTTTTACTCTTTGATATTAATTTTTTTTTTTAAATTAGTGTAATCAAATTGGTTGTAATAAGAGTAATTTCTCAAAGCACAACATTGTGAACCTTGAATAATTTAAAATTAAAATATTGAATACTGAAACTCGTTCAAAATGGTACAAAAACTAAACGTTGCTAATACATACAACTTGAAAATTTGAAAAACTGATAAGTTTCTAAGTTTGACAATATCAACTTTTTTAATTAAACTAGTTTCAAGTTGTATTTTTTTTAAATTGAACACGTTCATTTTAAATCAGTGGAAATTAAATGAAAGGAAATCAATTTTTTTATTCAAAAAACATAATAATTCAAAATGCTTTTATAGTCTATGATATTTTACAACTTTTTCAAATAGTGTAATAAAATTTAGTGTAATAAGTGTAATTTCTAACAGCGCCAAATTTATAATCTAAATCATTTTAAATCAAAAGATTAGTAATTTAAAATCGAAAGATTTAAAATTATAATATTGTGGACCAAAAGTAACTTGAAAAATGAAATTGATTTCTAAACGTTCCGAAGCAGTATTAATAAAAGAGAAACATTTTATTGTAAATGACCTATTAAAATTGGAAAATAATTCTCTTTTTAACATTTTTCTACCTCACTCGTAGCGGCAACCAAAAAATTACTGCTACTGAACATAATATTTGTGGTAAAAATTAAAATGATTTCGGTTTCATTTTGAAAAGTTAACTTTGAGTTTGACTTTTGAACATTTCAAATTATGTCGAAAAAGAACCTGGAAAATGATAGGACAATTTTTCCAATTTAGCAGAATTTTAGAAAATTTTAGGAAAAACAAATTGTTTTAACAGATTAAGATTCCTTAAAAAATTTGAAATAATTTTTTTTATTCTAAAATTAATTTTTAAAGAAAATTTCAACAGATTTCAAAGGGTTTCTAAGAATGTCGAAAAAAATATGGAAGATTTTAAGGCAATTTTATTGATTTTGAAAGATTTTTTCAAATTTCATGAAAAATTTGACTCAGTTTCAAATATAATTAGGAATTTTAGAAGTTTTCAAGAGATTAAAAATATTTTAAACTTGAAAAGGTTTCTGAGAATTTATAAAATAATTTTAAGTTTCTTCTAAACTTTGAAAAGTCCTAAATTACCTTTAAATTTGGTAAAATCCTGTAATAAAATAGAATTTCATCAAAATTTTCTAGTTTGTTTTTCAATAAAATTTAAAAAATCTTGAATTATAAACTTTCAACATTGAAATTAAAATTGTCCATTTAAACGCTCAATTATTTGAAGGTATAAAGTGAAAGCTTTTAACACTTTTTAATTAACAAAATTTTAATTAAATGCACTCATCCTGCAAAAAACATTTTCTTAAATTGTATAAATTGTACAGTTCAATGATTCAGATTCAGTTAGAAAAATATATATCCACCTTATCGTTTTCAAAGCTGTAAATTGTAGAATGAATCAATACATTTATAAATGATCTAAATTATATCATTTGAAGCGATTTTAAGCTAGAACCATTGAAGAGTTGAACGATTAACATTTTTTTGTAACTAAACACCTTTCAAATTCAAGTTTAAATTAGAAAGTACATGTATGTATGTATGCTTATTCACTCTCCCTTTTACGGGTTTAAGGGCTCCGTTCCCTGTACATCCTTTACAAAAATAGCTTACTGACTACTTAGTAAACCTTATAAACCTTTACCTTACTACTACAAATTCGACGTCTTAATTCTACTTTACAACTATGCCTATCCTATGCTATTAATCGTGCTTCCAGGGGCTTCCGTTTCCCCTCACAGAAAAAAGTGGGGTTAACAAATGTTGCAGGTAATCATTATTTGCGGGTAAAGTCGGCTAGGGTACAGGGTAATGTTGCGCCGGGTAATTGATAAGTGGCTAAAGTATACCCGACTTTACCCTGGAGGAGGGTAACGTGGGCGAAGTGTCACTTGCTGACTTTATTTATAAAAAACCGGCTATAAACAATGAATTGTCACATATTTCCGCGTACAAGGCACTCCAAAAGGATGATACTTAACATTAATTAGCGAATTGATTGACGAATTTTCTACTTACCAACTTTGTTCGCCAAAATAAATTTGACAGCAGATACAGGGTTTGAAAGTCGCCATGGTCTTTGAAGTTAATAGGTGCGTTGAAAAAAAGAACCCGTAAAGTTTCGGCTTAGGAATTTCCAAAGATATGGTTGTCACAGCGGAAACTTTTCGGTCGGTCTTTGAAACAAATCATTTTACGTTTAATCGCAGAAATCTGTGCATGTCAATGGTTAATTAGCAATTTTGCGATAATGGGGAGGTACATATTTATTGAAAGTGGCGTATCGGTATTTGTGTTTTCGACAATGTGCTTGAAGAAGATTACTTTATAGCGACCAGGGTTGCGTACGTGATATACCTTAGGTAATTAACGAAGTTTTTTACATGTAAATTACGTAAGTAATTTACGTCCCTACCTTTTTTACATGTAATTTACGTTTTCAAGATGGCGACTGCGTGTGGAGCGTTGAGCTTTTTGCATAGGTAAGCATATAATGTAACTTATCTTTCGACCGCCGAACGTCTCTAGAATGCTCTCTTGCTTGCATCTTGCATTGTCAGCGATGTGCGTCCGCGGATTAATACACGGTACCTACGCTACCGTGAGAACCGATGCGACGAAAAGGTCAATTATAGTCCTAACGAGCGAACCGGCAGGTCGTACTCCTTAATAGAGCAGTCGGGCATTTTTTTGTAGAACTTCATTTTCAATAAAGTGAGAAATAGAAATGGTTAATTTCTATTTCTAAAAATAAAATAAACTAAAATTCAGTTATTTACGACATAAATTGGTGGCAGCAGTGAGGGATATTCACTCAAAGATATCCCATAGTGAACGAACAAACTCAAATAAATAATTTAATTAAACAGCCTAAATTAGGTGGGCTTAGAGGGATATTCACCAAAAAATATCCCGTTGTGAATGAACATTAAACAGGGGAACACGTAGCAGGCTGAATTAAGTAGGGTTGTTAGTGACTCCTTGCTGTAAAGGCTAAAAGCAGATCAGGGATATCCAACCAGGACCAAGGATAAATAAATCTTCAATCAAGCCAAGCAGTTTTGGATCTAGATCGAGAAAAGAAGAGGAAAGAAGGTATTTTAATATTTGAAGAATAGTGTTTTTTAGCGTTTTTCTACGAACTCGTGTAAGGCTAGGGTAACGTGCTCAGACCTTTCGTTAAGAAACGAAAACCTGATCTATGATCTTAGTATATTGTTTTAGTACAATCACTTTAAAACATAGTTCTTGAATAATTTGAAATTTTGCAAATAAAACTGGCGTGGTTTAATTATAGAGAAATAAACGCGCATATAAATTCTTCGGAATCCGAGCCGTCAACGACAATTACCGAGATTTTAGAAAATAAAGAAATTTTTCACACCGCGAAAAACATGTCACGACTAAACTCTCCTTGTGGAACCACTAATCCTAATGATCCTATGCAACAGATCCTATCCAAATTAGAAAGAATTGAGACTAGACTCAATGCTTTAGAAAATTACAGAAGTAGCATTGCCCAGTCAAATATTCGAGAGGATCAAGAAATAAGTGATGACGAGGATGAAAACCTCACAACGAAAGTTGAATATGATTTCGTTAAAACTTTGAAATTAGTTCCTGAATTTAAAGGGACAGGAGTTGAAAATTTTATTCAATTAATGAGGCGAGCAAATAAAAAAACTAGGAAAAATGAACGTGGAATTTTGTTAGATGCAATTATGGCTCAAAAATTAACAGACCGTGCAGCAGGATGCGTTCGCGTAGACGGAGTCGATACGTACGGAGAATTATTTGACAGATTGCGATTATTATTTGGGGATAGGGAAACCCTAAACTCGTTACAAAAACAACGCGATTTAACAATTATGGGACGAACTGAAGGTTTAGATAGTTTTATATCAAGATTCATGAAAATGCAAGACAAGATACGGCAATTTATTGATAATATGAATGTTCAATCAACTGAAATAAATTTACGATACGATATTGAAACGGAAAATTCAGTTAAATCATTTTTACGAGGATTACGCGAAGAATACGAAATTAGAATTCGACCACAAAATCCGAAAACCCTAAATGAGGCTTTTAACATGGCATCAGAAGTAGGAATCGGGTTACGCGAAAGAAGAAGGTACCAACAACCTATTAGTGATAACCAAAAATCGAGAACTCCGGCGAGAAGAGACTTCAAATCAGATATTGGAAATGAAAGACCTAAAACTATTTGTAACCACTGTAAAATTCCGGGACATCACGAAGATAAATGTTATTCTAAACAAAAAGGTTTTCCTCCAAAACAAGCACCTCGAAATTTTCAGTCAACTGCCTCGTCAAGCAGACCTCCAGACCAAGTGCACTGGAACCAGGAGAATTTAGAAGAGGAACACCCGTCGACGCTGACGGACGACCCATTACAAAACCAAGACACCGATCAGATACTCCATATGTTCAGTTAAAATTCTATAAAATAGAAAGGGGAAAATTCATGATAGATACCGGCGCGAATATGTCAATTATAGAAGAGTCTATGTTAAAAGGAAGATATTTTAAAAGATACGAGCCAATAAGAATTACTAACATTAATAATGAACCAGTAAATGCAAAATACGCGGTTGATCTAAAAATTTACAATAAGCTATGCACGTTTCAAGTTGTTGATGACAACATGGCATTTCCGGGATCGGGAATACTAGGTATGAACTTTTTATCAGAATTAGGATTCGCAGTCGATTTCGAAAAGGGAATTATGAGAATAGGACCAAAAATATTGCACGTTATTAAACCAGTTGAATCGCAAAATAAATTAGCATTCGTCAACTTCGTGGAAGGATTTGCTATGATAACATATCTAAAGGACGGAGAACCATTGATTATTGAAAATCAAGCAAAAGTTGAAAACTGGTATGAAGTCAACGAAAAACAGTGGCTAAACGCTGTTACGTGTTTTTCGAATGACAATAAAACCGAATATAACCCAGAGAGAATTCAAGAACTTTTGTCAAAATCTCGATTATCACATATAAAAGAGGGAAAAAATGAAATTCAGGAGATTATTGCTTCATATAATGATATTTTTCCATTGGGAGATGATCCCCTACCACTGACCGAATTAACTCAACACGAAATTCGTCTTGATAACAATGATCCTCTTCATACCAAACAATATCGTTACCCACAAATGCTTCAAGAAGAGATTAAAACTCAAATAAAAGATATGCTTCGATTAGGGATCATAAAGGATTCAATTTCACCGTGGAACTCGCCTCTGTGGGTAGTACAAAAAAAAAGGATGCATCTGGAAAAGTCAAATGGCGTCTTGTAATTGATTATAGGAAATTAAACGAAAAGACTATAACTGACAATTACCCGTTACCAATAATCGACGAAATAGAAGATCAGTTAGGGAATTCTAAATACTTTTCTGCTTTTGATCTCGCGAGTGGATTCCACCAAATAGGAATGCACCCAAAAGATCAAGAAAAGACAGCCTTTAGTACAACAGACGGACACTACGAGTATACCAGAATGCCTTTTGGGCTATAAAACGCACCTCCAACTTTTCAGCGGATGATGAACAATGGATTAAAAGGTTTTATAGGAAACGGATGTTTTGTTTATATGGACGACATCGTCGTCTACGGAAAAACATTAACAGAACACAATGATAATCTAAAAAAATTATTTCAACGGTTAAGGCAAATTAATCTCAAATTACAACCCGATAAGTGCGAGTATCTTAGGCCAGAACTCGAATACTTAGGGCACGTTATAACAGCTGACGGAATAAAACCTAACCCTGACAGAATTACCAAAGTACAGAATTACCCCGAATCGAAAAATGAAAAAGAAATAAAACAATTTTTAGGACTTGTGGGCTATTATAGAAAATTTATTAAAAACTTTTCAGCGATAGCTAAGCCTTTGACTAGATTACTTAAAGCTAATGTACTATTCGAATTCGGACAAGCAGAAAAATATGCCTTTGATAAACTAAAAAATTGCTTGATCACAGCTCCTGTATTAACATATCCAGATTGGAATCAAGAATTTATTTTAACAACCGATGCATCCAATTACGCTATTGAAGCAATACTTTCACAGGGTCCTATTGGCGCGGATAAACCTCTCTCATATGCATCGAGAACATTGAATAAAAGTGAAGTCAATTTTACAACCACTGAGAAGGAATTGCTTGCGATTGTGGCGGCAACTAAACATTATCGTCAGTATCTTTACGGGAGAAAATTTAAGATTATAACAGATCATAAACCTTTAATATGGCTAATGAATATAAAAGATCCGTGCTCAAGACTTATGCGATGGAGGCTGAAATTACTGGAATACAAATTCGAAATTATTTATAAAAAAGGGAAGTTAAATACTAACGCGGATGCCCTATCTAGAGTAAAATATGAGGACAGAAATGAAATAAATATTATGAAAAGAATGGACGCTGACGAACTTATAAGTGAAGGTTCTTGTGACGAAGACAGTAGAAGTCAGTCGGAGGAAGTCAATGAATTTAATTCTGAGATTGAAGGTAACAAAAGAGCAGAAAGAAAGATTGAAAATCATCAGATCATACTTACTCAAGAATACGGACCTAAGAGAATAAAAGAAATTTACATGACACGGATACCGCCAGACGAGGATAAATTATACATTGGACCAAACGAGAGTCCTTCGGATAAAGCTGAATATTTCAAGATTAATCTCATGGACACCGAGAAAGTGCGAATTATAACAGAAGATATCCACGAACGAGAAATACTACAACTAGTCGACAACAACTGGGAAGGAGAAAAATTTACATATATATGTACCGACCTTCTGTGTGTTTTAATAAGGAAGAAGTAATGAGAGAAGCTCACGAAGGAATCCTAGGAGGACACTACACTCTTGAAAAAACTCTTCAAAAAATTAAAAAACGACACGAATGGCCGAACATGACGAAAGAGGTGGAGGAATACATCAAACACTGTGACGCTTGTTAACGGAATAAAAATATACATAAGCGAACTTACCAATACACTACGCCAGATATTCCTAACAAACCAAACGAAAAAATTTCAATTGATCTTATGGGACCCTATGATACTACGGAGAGGGGAAATAGATACATTCTAGTAGTTCAAGATTACTTGACGAGATTTCTGACTATTGAACCGTTACGAGACAAATCTTCAGCAGCAGTGGTACAAGCACTGTGGACTTCGTTTTTAAGGATTCATGGCAAACCAAGAATTATTTTAACCGACAATGGAACAGAATTCGCATCACGGGAATTTGGTGAGTTGATGACAAAATTGAAAATTAAACATATTTTCACATCTAATTATCACCCTCAAAGCAACGGGAAAAATGAAAGGTCACATGCGATCCTGAAGGAATTCATTAGACATTACGCAATTGAAAAAGAATGGGAT
Source organism: Andricus quercusramuli (assembly GCA_932178445.1). Lineage (NCBI taxonomy): Eukaryota > Metazoa > Arthropoda > Insecta > Hymenoptera > Cynipidae > Andricus > Andricus quercusramuli. The sequence goes on along the minus strand of CAKNXH010025437.1, from coordinate 4,194 downwards.
GACACTTTATCATATGCAATGTTGACATATAATTGCACCGTCAACCGAAAAACGGGTTACACACCATATGAGTTACAAATGGGAAGGGAACCTAATACTATTTTCGACGAGAACATGGACATTAGGGATTTAGAAGATATAATCGAAACTCAACGTGTCATAACAGAAAACAAACTGACAAATGCTCTAGAGAGAATTGAGTTACACCAAAATCAAAACATTGAGCCACTTCCTAAACCTTTACCCAAGATCCATAGAAATGACCTAGTCCTTATCCGAAACTTCAATCTCAAATCATTTGACGAATTGTGGAAAGGACCTTATAGCGTACTAAATAAAACGAATCAAGTAAGCTTCGAAATAAAAGTAGGGTTAGATCGTAAATTGTATCACAGGTCAGACATTAAGCCTTAATTTTCGGTTTCAGATGAGGCTGATAATACTTGTGTTAACGATAGCTTCCCTTCTACGAGCGGAGCCATTTAAAATAACACCACTAAATAATGGCGATGTTATATACATAGAAAAGGTAAATGACATTAAAATGTATCAAGAGTATTGAAGAGTCGTGTTAGGCATAGACTTTGAATATCTAGAACATAATCAAGAAACGATCAAAGTAGCTTTAACAACTATAAGTCATACTTGTACAAGAGAAACGATTTCATGTAACGCGTATGCCAGGATCCAAAAAAAACGAATAAGCGAATTAAGGATTTCGATCAAAGAATGCAAAATGTAATGTTTATGACAGGCCAACCCAACAGAATAAAACGCGGTGTGTTTGATTTCATCGGCGATATATCAAAAACTTTATTTGGTACTTTAGACGAAAAAGACGCTCAATATTATAACGAAGAACTAAACAAACTTAGATCGGATAATGTAGAAATCGCTCACATTATTAAAAATCCAACTAATTTAATATTAAACTCCTTAGGAGATGAATCCGAACTGAGAAGTAATTTAAAATATCAAGCAGCGCAAATCAACTTGAAATTTGGAAAAGTAGCAAATCTATCTCGAAACGATGAATATAATTTAATGATCGACGAAGCTCTATTAGAACTAACTGATAGTTTAGACAGACAGGATTATTCTTTATCAAAGTTAGAAAGCCTATTAACTGATGGCAAAAAGGGGATAATTCACCCCAACATAATCTCCGCAATTACCTTGTTCAATACATTGCGCGAACAAAAACACGTGACAAATTTTCCTGTACCTTTGGAAGAGCGATATTTCTCTACGTTAATCGATATTAGCGAGATAGCAATAACATTTAAAAATCGAAGAGCGTTGATTATTCTCAACATTCCTTTACTGGAAGAAAAAGTGTACAACTTAATTAGAGCCATACCAATACCTCAGATAGGATGATTTTATAATTCTCTCATTGTGCCAAACGATCACTTGATTATATTAGATCAAACTCAAACCATGTTTATACCCACTTCTGAAACTGAGCTGTAAAATATGAAAAACTTTGGAAGAACTAGTATATTAAAGAGAACCTATCATGATTATTCAACCCAAACTAAAGACAGCTGTTCAATTGAAATTATGACTAAAATAAAGACAGAAAGTTGCCAAACTCAAGTAATGAAATTAATAAACACTCTGTGGATACAGTTAAGGAGTAATCAGGATTGGTTAGCTACAGCACCTGCGGAAGAAATTTTACACATATTGTGCAGTAATAATTATGTCCGTAATTTACGTATAAAGGGTTCTTTTATATTATATTTGGATAGTGAATGTACTGCGACTACGAACTTAGCAATACTGAGACCAAGCACTAAAATAGATAGTCATATAGAATTGAATGAAATCCTGAGTGCGAAAATAGAAGTAGATTTAAATCATACTTTAAATGAACTAGACAAAGAAGAGATTCCGTTAGAACTAGTCACCGAAACAAAAATAAGTCCTGAAAATCTAAAGACTCTAGGAACTACTATTGAAGATTTGAATGAAAAAGTAGAGTTAATAGCTAAACGGAAAAGAACATTAACGTGGACAGAAAAGGCTTATTCTTGGTTAAATATTGCAGGATATGCTGCATTGGGATTGATTGGTTTTTTGATAGCTTATAAGTTAGGGATTGTAAGAGCATTAATTAATACTTTTAAAATGTTAATTGGAAACTGTTCCTATACACATTGTAGCTTCGGGAATCATGGACATACCAGACATGTTACCGAGGTACAACCGGAGATCAGTGACTCCAACTTTGGCATGTTGAGCTACTGCGCTTGCCTGGCGCAGCGGCCCTCATTGGTCGCTGTTGGCGCGCGATTTAAACTTGGTATAATTAACAATTATTGAAATTAAAGTAGATAATTATTATAAATTGCACATTAATATCAGAAATTACGTAATTTGCGATGTAAGGTTGGAAAAAAATACTCATGCGTATATTTCGTTAATAAGTTAGTCTTTTGAACTAAAAAAATAAACTATTAATTACAAAATATACGCATTATTATTTTTTTCGAACCTTACATTACAAATTAGGTAATTTCTGATATTAATGTGCAATTTACAATAATAATATACTTGAATTTCAGTAATTGTTAATTATACCCGGTTTAAATTGCGCGCCAACAGCGACCAATGAGGGCCGCTGCGCCGGGCAAGCGCAGTAGCTCAACATGCCAAAGTTGGAGTCACTGCCTCATTGGCAAATTTGTTGATGACAGCAATCTCAGCTCGCGGAAATGATTACAAAAGATTTATTTAATTTTTTTTTCATGAACATATTGCTTAAAATGTGTTGCCTCGAAAAGAAGCAACTTCATAACCTTCAAATCTTGCTACGGATTGGCCCGATTGGGAAGGATTGAAACTTTGCAACGCTCAATCGTTCCCAATCGTACACACACGATTAGAAACAATTCAAATTTCTTTCTATCGTTCTAAATTGTTTTCAATCAATTATTGCTAGAAGGGTTATTCCGATAGTAAGCTCTCGGGTTACGAGCGAATAAAGCCAAACTTTGTAATCTGCACAGAGTCTGAATTAATATAACTTGAAATAATATTTCCAGTTACGCAGGAAACAAGAAACTATTGACCACGTTTCCAATCGTATGAAATGTGTATCTTAAAATGGAATGGCAGATTGCTGACGATAGGTTAGAAATGCCAATGAATCGGAGAAGTGGTTATTTTACGATTCACCAAAAATATTTCGTTATCGATTGAAAAACGACGGCTGATCGTAATAATACCTTTTAAAAATGTCTCCTAAAATTATTTTATTAGAATTTGAAGACGAAACGTTCGTTTGTAAAACTTTGAATGGTAGGACTCTGAAATGTAGGACGTAAATTCCCAGGACCACATTTCAATATTGAGGTTATGTTCGGGAGGTTATAAATTTTTAAACACTCTAGCAGGATAAATAAAGCGCATATCACATTTCTTAGGTATCGTTTTGAATAAAAAAGACATTTTTTTTATTCACATATAACTCATCACTATTAGAGTAATATTAGAGGCTCTGAGACGTAATTTTATGATAAAGTCCAACGCGCCATCTCTGTCAGTTTGTCGATTTATGTCCTGTTTGTAATTTCTCAGGATGCTAAGACGTAACAATATTACCCATGTGTGAAATTATGCTAGATACTGCAATTTTACCAAAAAAAAGTGTTGAATTTAAATTTATTCACTGACGTAAATTTACTACGTGCCACGCTGATCGAATAATTTCCATAGGTTTCTTATGATGGACATTGTTGAATCTTTAAAATCCAATTCATTTAAGTTCCTAACCAATCTGCACTTTACTATTCAAATTTACTCGTACCCAATTCCGATTCACTACAATTCAATAATGAAGAGCGCAATCTGCATTATATTGTATTATATTGTGTATTGTAAACAACTTGGACCTTAATACTCAAAAATGTAAAATCCTGTCATTCCTCAGAGGCCGCAATACACCAGTATCATATGACTATGAATATACAATCCAGAGTGTGAAAATTGAGAGTGTTTACCATACTTGATTTTGGAATAACATTCTATCCATGTCTTACTTTTAAAATCCATATCGACAAAATCTTATTGTATGCGAATAAATCTCTACGATTTATGCTTAGAGCAAGCAGACACTTTAGAGACCCTGCTACTTTTAAAATTCTTTTTAATACATTGGTGAGATCAGAGTTAGAGTACGGCTCCGTA
>CAKNXH010025436.1:0-11580 GCA_932178445.1 Andricus quercusramuli | reverse complement strand
GTTGGGCTATTTATCAACGAATAGGCTCAATTTATCTTACAGAATTACCTAAGAATATCTTTCCGATTGCTCTTTTCTGTGAAGCTTTGCAAATTTACAATAATGATCAATTATTTCAACAAATTAAGAGTTTGGCCATTTTTCATCGAATAAGCTTAATTTCTTTACGGAATAACAAACAATTTATTTCCAATAACTCCTTCCTACGATAGTTCGCACATTTACAATAATCATTAATTATTTGAACAGTTTTCGTAAACATATTCCGAGTTTTGGTATTTTTCAAGGAATAGGTACAATTTATTTACGAAGTCAACTGAGAATATCTTCCCGATAACTGTTTTCTATGTTGCTTTATAAATTTACAAGAATTATCAATTATTTAAACAATTTTGATTAAAAAATTAAGATTTTGGCTTTTTCTCAACGCATTGGCTAAATTTTTTACAAAATTAAGTAAGAACATCTTTTAGATTACTTTTTTCTATGATGCTAAGAAAAGTCTTTCTGACTACTATTTTATATGCTGCTTATGTAAATTCACAAAAAAATGATTAACTATTTAAACAATTTGCATGAACAAATAAGCTCAATTTCTTCACGGAACCAACTAAGAATATCTTTCCGATGAATTTCTATGTTGCTTTGTAAATTTACAAGAATTAATAATAATTAAAACAATTTTCACACAAAAACCGAAAGTTTGGCTATTTTTTGACAAATAGGTAGAGTTTGGCTATTTTCTAACAAATATGCTACATTTTTTACGGTACTTCTAAATCTATAACACAGATCACCCACTGACATTTTACAGAAGGAAATTAATTGTCGGAAACTATTTTATAATGGTTTCTCTTGTATCATAATATTTGTTAAGATAATTATTATAAATAAATATAGTGAATAACTCTACTTTATACTTTAATACGTTTTTTTAATTTTGTACCAAATTTTCATAATATAAAAATATTCTTTTGAATTATATGTATATAAAAAAAAAATAGTTTTTCTGCATTATTTTTGCTATGGAATATTCTGCTTATAATATTTTCAATTTCTTATAACAATAAAAATGATTGGAATCGTACTTTATTAATAAGCCACCCAGGTTCAAATATTATATTATTTGGAAGAATTTTTCTCATGTAGAATAATGCATTGTTTTCGACATATCATTTTTTTAAATAATAATTAAAAGATAATTTTTAATAAAATGTCGGTTTAAATTAATTTCCAGATATTAAGTGTACAGCTACCTAATCATATCTACAGTTCAACTCCCGTGTATGCAAATGACTTCACGTACATTTCTATTAAATTTAAAACACATTTTTCTAACAGTGCAAGTGTATGCTTGAGAATTTGTATATATCGATGATAAAAAGGCGTATTTTTTGGTAGAATATCAATTTTGTTGGTTGAAAATGCAACTTTTTGGTGAACTATTAATCTGCTCCAGTTGAGGGCTCAAGCACTTTGTTCAAAATTTATCTTTTGTGGTCGAACTACGACTTTGGTTATTTGTACCGAAATTTCGGTACGAATAGCTGTCAGATACTATTTTGGGTATTTTCACCGAAATTTCGGTGCGAATATAGCTCTCCAATACTATACTTTGCCTTTTTGTACCGAAATATCAGGAGTAAACTTCCAAAAAGCGAATACCTCCAATTAATTTGAAATTCCGTATACCTATGCATTTTCAGATCAAACTCCAAAAAACTATAAGAATGTCATATTTTTCCGATTCATTTCAGTGAATAATAAAAAAATTATAAAAAGCTTCAAATAAAAGTTGTTGATCTCCTGGAAATACACCTTTCATGTGATATACAGTTTTTCTGAAAAACCAATATTTTACATGACATCCTTACCCCTTTCCAAAGTCTTATTGGGGGGAGGGGAGGCACCCCTGTGATTGGTTACAGCAATAATGTTGGTCAAATCCCTATACCTTTCCAACGTCTTGTGGGGGGCGGGAAGGCACCCCTGTGATGGGTTACAGCAATAATGTTGGTCAAACCCCTACCCCCTTTATAACGTCTTATGCAGGCCTGAGATTGTCAAAAAGTAAGTCAGTACACAGGAAATTTGAATCATTCAAAAGTGACTGATTGGAAGTCAATTTTTACTGATTTAAATTATGCGGATTCGTAGACTGACGAATCAGTTAAAAGTGACTTTTCAAATCAGTCAATTTGACTCAGTGATAAAATGAGTAATTTCAAATTATACAATCGGTTGAATTCTCAACTAAAGAGTAACAATTTTCCACCAAAAATTTGCAAAAAAACGAATAAGCAATACAATAGTTACATTTTCAATGAAACAGATAAATTTTCAAATAGAATGATGAATCATGTTACAAATGAATGAATTTTTAATAAAGCAGTACAACTTTCAACCAAATATAGATGAATTTTCAAACAAAAAAATTAATTTTTCGTAAAGAAGATTAATTTCCTATAAAAATGAATTTGCAATCGAATAGTTGGATTTGCAACAACAAAAAATATTAATTGAAAAAAATTGAGTAGTTCAATTTTCAATTGAAAACATTAATTTCCAACGAAAAAACGAATTTTCAACAAAACAATTAAATTTTCAACCAAAGAGATGAATTTTAAACTAAAACGATAAATCGTCAATCAAAAAAAATTTGATTTTAACAAAGTAATTTAACTTTCAAATGAGTAGTCAAATTTTAAATAAAAAATAATTGTTTTTAAAAAAAATTCTAATGAATCATTAACCAAAAGAATAAATTAAAAAAAGCAATTTGAATGTGAACAGTGTAGTTGATTTTTCAAACAAAAAGAATGGAATACTTCATTTTTTAATTAATAAAATTAATTTTCAACAAACAAAACAAGCACATGATCAACAAAATAGTGACATTTTCAGCCACTGACATGAATTTCCAACTAAAATGATGAATAATTATAACGATGAATGACAGTTTAAAAAAAATATTAATAAATGTTGAAACGTTGCAAGTTTTGATAAATATAACTGGACCAGTACACAAACGAAAATATGATCTTTTAATTAATAACATGACGAATCGTCAACAAAAAAATGAATTTTCAACAAAGTAGTTCAACATTCAACCGAGTAGTAAAATTTTCAACAAAAAATTTAAATTTAACCAAAAATATGACTTTTAACCAAGTATATTTATTTTCTATCAATAAAGACAACCATTCAACAAAATATATAATACTATAACCAAATAGATGAATTTTTTACGAAAAAATATCGATTTTCAACCAGAAATGGAATAATTAAATTTTCAGTAAAGAAAAAATTAATTTTCAACCAATAAAACAACGAACTTAAAAAAAATTATTTAAATTTTTAACAAAGCAATTGAACTAATAACCAAGTAGTTCAGTTTAGAACCACAAAAGATGAATTCTGAACAAAAAATGTATTATAGTTGATATTTAAAAAAAAATTATTATTTGAAATAAAATAACAGTTCATATTTCAACCAGGAAAGATTGTAATAAAAGCACGAATTTTCAACAAAATAGTTGAACTCTCAACCAAATAGTAGAATTCTTTTTCAAACAAAAAAAAAAACTAGTTTTGAACAAATCAGATAAATGAAGAAGAAAAAACGCATTTTCAAAGAAAAATTTAATAGTTGATATTCCCACCAAAAAAGGTTTTAATTTGAAGACAATTGAATTCAGCCGCAAATATGAAAGATTAAATTATATTATACAATTATTTCTATACTGAGTTTCTTATAATCATTTTCTATAAGGATTTTTGTAGAATCGTGAAAAAATTATTAGAAATTCAGTATAGGAAAATCATTATTGGAAAATCATTATCAGCCCACACTCAATTTCTTATAATATTTTTTTTGTTAGGGTGTAACAACCATAACAATGAGTTACGAACCCTCCGAACATTTTTAAAATTCTAAAAAACTATAAACTTCAATAATTAAAAAACAAATGTAATGCGCTTTACTTTTCAAAAAAAGATCTGGGAGGCCTGCATACAATCTCAGGCTTATGGGGGGCGGGACCTCTCTGTGACTGGTCACGAAAATATTGTAGGTCACATCCTCACCCCTTTCCAACGTCTTGTGGGGGGCGGGAAGACACCTCTGTGGCTGGGCACAGAAATAATGTACTTGTTCATCTTTCATTCTTTCAAGATGTCCGAACTCCGAACCACCTTAGCTGATTTCTTTCCCATATGTCAACTAGTGTGTCTCCTGTACCACATTCTTTGAGGATTGTCTCGTTTCGGACTTTGTCCATCAGCTTTTTTCCCGCATATTATGCACAGAGGTTTCATGCCGATCGCGTTGATTTTACTCCTGTCCTTTTCTTGACAGGTCCATGTCTCGCTACCATATAGCACAGTCGGTACAAATATAGAATTATGTATGACCATTTTAGCTATTTTTGATATGTTTTTATTTTTGAGGGTGGACCCTGCTCTATCGATAACCTGCTTATACTTATTGATGCGCCTATCTAACTCCCCATCTATTTTTCCGTCGTTAGTGAATAGACTACCTAGATATACGTACTTGTCAACTTGTTCTAATCTCTCATCATTTAGAACAATGTTGCATATTGTTTTCTCACTTTTTCCCTCAAACACCATGATTTTCGTTTTATTCACGTTAATTTTGAGGCCCATGTTCTTCATGCTTGTATTAAGTTTATTCAACATTCTTTGCAAGTCCTCGACTGATTCTGCCATAACAATTTTGTCATCTGCGAAAGCTAACCCACGCACCTTGACGGTTTCGAGATCTACACCTTCTTCGTCGAAGAGGGCATTTCTTAGACACTTATCCATGAATATGATAAATAGCCACGAGAACATATTGTTTCACGCCTTGCATAATATAGAACCAGTCACTCAGTTTCTCATTTACCCTCTCACTCGCTTTGCTACCTGTATATATTGTCTTTATTGCTTGTATAGGAACCCTCCATTTACTCCGTACTCTTTCTCATTATTAATTATGATGCTCAAAAATTCAAGAATTATCAATTTATAAACGATAAAGATTAACTTAAAATAATTAGAATTTCAAAGGGTTTGTGTATAAAAGTAACAAATAATAATAAAATATCATTTATATATATATATTTGTTTGTGTGTAATATTATTAAATAATAATAATATTGATTAACAATTCACGAGTCGTTAATTTTTAGAAATATAAATAAATTAAAAATAAGTGGAATTTCAAAGGATATGAGTACAAAAGTAACAATTATTAATGAAATATTATTTGCATATAATATTAATTTTGGATTTGAGAAGAATTTTTCTGATCAATTTCAATGTTGAATGATAATTTTGTACATTCTCATCTCAATGGGAAGATAAGGTAAACGTCCAAACACATGTTTGTAACAATATATTCGAAATATAACCAAGTTTCACGATTACTAGGACCGTCACGATTACTGGGACCGTCACGATTACTGGGACCGTCACGATTACTGGGACATTTACCTTACTGGTTTTATGTGAAAGTTGACTTTCGCCGATCACATCAAATCTCGACGTTTTCGGATTTACTAATTGAAAAAAATGGTTTTGACTTCGGTGTCTATCGTTGTCGTCAAATTGTTTGTCTAGGAAATGTGTACAAATTTGCTCAATAATATTTTTTCACGAAATCCATAATTTTTAGTCTAATAATCATGACAATTTTCATTAATTAGTTGTGCCGTATATCACATATATAAACATATTGTTTGCAAAATTGTTATTCGAACAAGTGAAACATCAGTTTCTTTTTCATGAGATCATCTGCAATTTTTAAATAAAAAATATTCATATCAAACATCAGTAGTAAGGCATCACTTCGACCAGACACCCCTTCCACTACTCCTTAGTCCCCCTCACCGCACTATGGCGCCGACCCCTCGCCCTAAGGTAGTGTGTCTATGAAGAGTTGACGCTCTTCACCTAATATGACCTTAGTTATCTCACTCTAATGGTTACGTACTTTCCCTCTCACCTGACCTAGATCACATAACGCTGAAGAGTGGACCCAAAAATGTAGCACGTGCGTGTATGAAGAAAATTCGTGGGTTGTATGTTACGACATCACTCTATATGGTCTTAATTATCTTGCTCTAGCGGTTACGTCTGTCATCAGATTATGCATTTCATCATGAAAAGATATAATTTAAACTATTCAGTGTTGTACTTAAATGCTACTTATACGTTAGGGAGGTTAGGATCTTTCAAATGAAAACATAACATTATACACATTAATTTAGTTACATTTATTCAGTGAAATATTTCGTCAAGAAAAATAGAATACGCATAATGATCATAAAATTCGACGTATATTTTATAGTAAGAAAAGTGTGGCTAATTTCGATGATGCTGTCTGTGTACATGATACAAGGACACTATTTTGTTTACAATATTTACCACCACTTAGTTGTCGGTTTCTCATTGAAGAAGAGTTTTCCTTCCATTTATTTCTCTTTAACAGTTTTTTGTAAAATTTACGGACTATATTATCATTTTCATCTAGATTATTCGTAAAAAAAACAGTAAAATCAGACAAAGAATAATTATGAGACATGCAATGAAGGAACATAATACAGTATTGGCCACACACGTCCGAAGTCGCACTTTGTAGTCTTGTTGTATTCCATCTGTAGAAGGAACAATTTTCCCGTAAACGAAGAAGATGTTCAGGTACAAGAGGTGGTAACCCGTAACTGTCAAAGTAGGTAGCTCGTCCGTTGTTTCCGACGTACATGGCGACCCAATGGGTACCAGGCTGTTTATGTCCATCCGTATTAGCAACAATTGCAGCTGGTTTTGTCCACCGCTTGGGAATCTGATCGGCAGGAAATACACCTACTGTCCTTGCTTCTGTTAGGCGGAGCACTTGTAGTATCTGGAGACTGTTCATACTTCTTTGGAGATCTCAGATTTGATTGTGTGGACAATTCTACAGTATCCGCCCATAAATCTTCTGAAGTGTATGAAAGGTTATGTCCTACGGTTGTAGATGATATGGCTGGATGTGTACTGCAGACAGATGTTTTATTGTATGAGTACGAAAGCACTCCATCGAGTCGTTCCTTCTCGATCCACTTCTTCAGTCGCAGAACATTATTAAGAGCACACACAAATTTTGAGTCTTTTTTTACCCCATGATGGAAGCAAAACTCACCCAAGAACTCCAACCTTTTAAACGATGGACAGCTTAGTTCCTCCAGGTTTGTGATGCGTCTACTTGTAATCTTTTGCAGCAGCAGAGCCTTCTCATGTCCTCGAGTGTATATTAGTCTAGCAGTTCGGGCAACGTCACGAAGATTAGCATGAAGAAAATTCATTGAAACATCTCCTTCAAACCATTCAATTCCATGATGTTTACAACTGAGCCAATTATTTTGTCTTTGAGATGGGCTTGTGAGATCAGTGAAAGCATAAGGTGGAGAGGTAATCCAATGAGCTATACAGTGACGATCTAGAGTAACTAAGGCTACTTCTTTAGGTATAAAACGACCAGAATCATCACGAAATCCTTGTATATCAATCACGTAATCAACCATGATTATTTTTAATACACTATAACAGCAGAGAGTTTCCTACCGCGACGAACAAGTAGAGACTGAGGTATTCCATGAGGAGGCTTTTCCCTAAATAGAAAGTACCACCACTTCAACTAAGCACTGAAATCTGCTATAACTTGTCTAGACGAGTCTATTTCCAAAACATTATCATACTCTGCGTATACTAGACAATTAATTGTGTTAGTAAGTGCCTCTTCGAAGCGTACTTCAATTCTGAGACTTCCATGTTTTACAAGATTCCAATGAGAATAGCAATTTGCGGATAGAGCAGGTGTAAGATCAAAGGCAAATAAACAATTACCGTTTGGATATTGCTGTCGGCTAATACTATTTCCCTCATTTAGAAAATGAATACCACTTCCAGTGAATAATGTGTTATACGCATCGACATAGAGTCCTTTAGTGTTGAAGATCGGTTGTAGAGGTTTTGAAGGTATCTGGGTACCATCAAGATAAAGTGATAGATGATTGATTTTAAAATTTTGAAAATTGAAGGGATTTTTGTTGCCATTTCCATTATATGCAGTATTTTCCACAAATCCTATTATTATTCTTTTTGGTAATTGACCAAGAATAACATTGTCAAGAGTTTCAGCATGTACATCCGAGTGTATCGTTAAGGCTTTTACTTCAACACGTGTGATGGGATATTTTGCAGTACCCTGAGATAGAGCCTTAGCGTGTGCAAGAAGAACACCAGGATTAATTTTTGCTCTGCGAACAAGTAGCGAGGCCTCTTCAATACGCACGTGACAGCTGTTTGTAGTATCCATGAGGCAGAAAGTGTCCTTTGAGCGAACTAGCCGAAGTCGTAATTCGACACCATTAATAAGAAATTTATCTTGATTGAAAACGTCACAGTGTAAATGGCCTATAAGATCAATGGATTTATCAGCACCAAAATATTTCTGTCGAGATTTTAAACCTTCATTAGCATCAAAATCATCCATTTTTCCAGCAGTATCATTATACCACAGAGATGATGTAAGATGACTATCTTTGGCAGCTGGGCCGTAGTTAAGTAAAGTCTCGATGTATGCTCGATATGCATAAGAGTTACTAGGAGGTGATACTACTTTTTGATTGAAATATACATCCACCTGATTGAACAGCGAATGCATGAAATTGTTTACTGGCCCTACTTTATCTAGTTGGACTGTATTTGCGGCTACTCTTGCCGGAGTTACTAATTTCACTCGAAGACTGAGCATAGTGTGTGCTAAGTCAAGGTACTCATCACCATGACTAGGAACAACAAACTCTATGGGGGCGTCATCAGTGAGTGAAGAAACGGGTTTATAATGAACCCATTGTGAGCTTTCTATAGATGTCTGCGTTGGAGGCAGTGAGAAAAGATCTAGCTCTGACTTCAAACACTCACAGGAATGAGAATGAAGAAACGACATTATTACTCTTATTTATTTCCGAAAATATCATTAATTGTGCGATTACCTGTTTTTGTATTTTTATTATTTTTAGTAGCCTTTTTTCTCTTTATCGTAACACGCTTTTTGATTTTTCTACCTGAGCTTTTTCTTCTCTTTTTTACTCTATTTGTCTTCACGACGTGAAGTGTACCACGATTAGAAATAGACTGAACCACTTGCTTCTTCCTTCTATGTTTATAACCCGAACCGTTCATGATATTTTCCATTTTATCCATCGCACGACGTTTCAAATTTTGACTGCATTCTCCAAAACGATTCTTAACCGAAATTTTGAGAGGTATCTTATTGTCCATATCATTCATAACATTCATACCGGTTCTAAGAGCTTCTTTTCCGATGACTCGAGCACCGTTAGTTAAGAAGGGGAGAACACGTCGAAATAAACCTCCGAGAAAGCTACCAATTCCATGACCCTTTTGATATGGAGCTCCAATGTATATTTGTGGTATACCTCTTCCACCTACTTGTGAGGAGTAATAATCTATGTAATGAGCCATTATTTTTCTCTTATCTAGTCAATACGCTTAAAATGAAGTGTAGCTGTCAGCGTACCGTACTCAAATGGTATTGGCAAACCAATGTGATCTCTTATATCAATTTCAATGGTTGGAAAACCTGTACTAAGAACTGGTATGTAGTTAGTTGATGTAAAATGGGTGACTTGTGTTGTACCAAAATTGTAATCTGTTGTATCTAAAGAAACTGTACGTAAAAGTGGTGCTTTAACATCTCCCGTAACACGTGGTTCACAAATATTGCAGTAAATAAATAATTTATTCGGAAGAGCACTTGATAGACTAGGTGGGTGTCTAGCAATGTAATCTTTAGTTTGAATTGGGATTAGATTATCCGGAGCAAATCCAAGAATACGTGATAATTTATCACTAAGTACCAAAAAATGGTGATCAGTCAGACATAGTTTATCACACTGTTTTTGTATACTTACGTAACTACTTTTAAATTTGTCATATTTAAATCTAAGATGTTGACTCATTTCTGGAAGACTGTTCAGATTATTCAAAAGAGACACAATATTTGCATAAAGACCGGCTTGAAAGAAATTAACAAGAGGTTTTTTCCACATAAGGGACATATGTCCATCCTTCTTTTCTCTCAGAGCAATAAGATCTATTACATCTCCTAACTTATCCTTCATATTTTCATCAGTCATTTCATCTTCCCTCATACTAATAGGTACGTTATATTTGTGAAGAAGGTCAATACCTTTCTCAATGGATTTTCTATTTTTACTATTACCATCATATTGTGGATATTCATATCCTGCAGCCCCACTGTTCATAAGAACAATACGATTTTCAAATGAATCATCGTGTCTCACATGAAGAAATGTACGAGGAAGTTGTATTTCTGTGAGTGCTACGACCCACTGTCCTTGTAGACGAATCTCATGTGGCAATTGTGTGATAAAATTTGAAGTGGTATTCTCGGGAAAATATTTCCTACTACTATTGCTTGGTAAAATGAGGTAAAATTGATCGATATTCATTTTTACAAGTTTTTTAAATTCGAGGCTGGAATCCACGAATTAAATTTGTCAGGATAACCTACCCACTTGACAAGAAATTGTTTTTTGTTTCCCTTGCCTTTAGTCTGTAATATTTTTTCAATTTGAAATTCGTCCTCCTCAATGTTTTTATTTTTAACACCAGTCAATTCTTGTTCGTAAAAAACACCTTCTATTTCTTCTCCTGCTAAATCTTTCAACTCATACATGTAAGGTGCTTGACTTCTTCCTGTAATGACCCGCCTTACAAGAAACAATTCTTCACTCCAGCCAGACTGATAACCTTTCTCAAAGACACCTTTCTCACGACTGATTCTGACATTGTCGTCAACACTGTATTTAGGCTTTCCTTTGGACTTTTTTTCTTTACAGAAACGACGCTGAATATTTGCTCGAGCTTCGGCTGCATTCGATAAATTAACTTCAGACGGTGTCATTCTAATACTAGAATGTCTAGCATTATTGTAAGCACTCACAATTTGTTGTAAAACATCAATATATCGTCGAGTATTTTTGTGCGTAAAATACCTCCACATACGTTCCTTGAGTGTTCGGTTGAAACGTTCGACTACGGCTGCTTTAACGTTAGGATCCCGTGTCACGCGGAATTTTATCCCATTATCAGTCAGATATTTTTGAAACGAAGCTTCTAAGAATTCCTTTCCTTTGTCTGATTGTAAACAGAAAGGAGTACGATGATTACTTCTTTGTAAAATACGTTCAAAAGCATTTTTAAACCTCCAGTGTTGTTTTATTTCGAAGTGTCTCAACCCAGGCGAATTTACTTAAGATATCAATCACCACTAAGAGATAGCGATAATTATCGTTATAAGTAGAGAGACTTTGCATGTCAATTAAATCACATTCCCAAACCTCATCGAAATTGGAAACTGTGTAATGAGCTCTTTGAAATTTTTGTCGAATAGGCCTGTGTAAAGTGAATGCGTCCTGAGATTTCAGCCAATCAAGTACTTGTGTGCGAGATACTTTACCACGTGTAGCACGAGTTAATTTT
>CAKNXH010025389.1:0-11388 GCA_932178445.1 Andricus quercusramuli | reverse complement strand
AAAAAAAAAAAAAATACCCCAAATTGCTAAAAAAGTTGAATAAACAATTAAATTGTTTAAAAAATGCTTGAAACGTTTTTCGTTTTTTTTTCGTTAATAAAGTATAATAAAAGAGTAAGAAATATCCTTTCGAAAACCCTCATAAAAAATTTTTATCGATAAAATAGAAAGGAAGTTGCCAGCTTTTGAAAATACCTGTGCAGGCGTTGGGCTTGAAAATGTCACCCCCATCACTTGGAGAGGGGTGGTTTTTGTGGTCTATAAATTTGTCAATTAAGTACTATTGGGTAGGTGAACATATTCCCGGAATTTTAAGAAAATCAAAGAACATGACTTTTAAAGTTGGGGCAGTTGAGAAATAATGCCCCAGATATAGTAATTTTTAGTCAAATGAGATTTTTTTCAACAATTGTGATCCGGCATATTGGATTCGTCATTTTATATTGTGATATATTAACTTCGGATTTAAAATCAGCGACCCGAAAAAGACCCGTGTAGCAATCTTTAGTCGAATAATTTTTTTACAATCATGATCCGCAGTATTGAATTCGTCGTTTTTAATTTCCATATTCATAATTCATATTTGAAATAAGCGACCCCAGAAGTCCTTAAACACATCGGCAAGTTGCCTAGGGTTCAACAGTTGGAAGAAGGCGCTCTATGCACTTCTAGCCAGGCGGCCGTACTTGACGTTTTATGCGTTGCTTGCGCCCGACTTCATGATTTCTACACAGGTTAAAGTGATCTGCAATCAATACCAAGCGCAGAATGCGACTATTATGATGATAATGTATTCATTACAGCCCAACATTCTTTGAGGAAATGAAGTGGTTATTAACTTAGGTAATAATATTAAATACACTTCTCTTACGCTTGCAGGATGGCTTTTTTTAAGCCATTTATAAGGTCCTCTTTTTGCACGAACTCTAAAGTTCTATCTTTGCATTCTGTGATAAGCGGTGTTCTTGTTATACCAGGACACATCACCAAGACGCGTACTCCAGTTTTCTCATAGAAATCCTACAACAAAAGGAGCCAAATATTATTATTATTACAATTATGTATCAGTCTTAAGATGGTTATTACGTATAAATTAATGTCTCAGGCTGAAGACGGTTACAGCCCAATATGTCGGAGGTATTTTTTGGTTAGAGTTGGATTTTTTATTTTTTGAATAGTTGCACGGGGCTGTCCTGGTACATATTATTATCAGTCACAGACGCATTACTGTAATGCAATTAAGTTATCTGATAAGAGCGAGTGCCTTCACATATTGGGAGAAGCATGGATTTTACCCCATCATTCACGGACTGGGTTGCAGTAAAGTGCATGATGGGAGGACCTACAGCTTAAGGTGGGATCCGAACCACCAGAACCTCGGTAAAGGTACATACAAAAAGTTCAAGAGTTACCCGGCTAAGCGTTCGAACCCTGGACCTCTAAGGTGAAGTCCGAGCGTCTATCCAACCGAGCCACCGACGCTCTTATTACTCTTATATTTTATTTAAACATGTTCTCGGGTGAACCCGGGTTTTCATCATAGCCACGGACTAAGTCAAGAGACTAATGAGATTAGGATGTTATGAGTTATATTAATACAATATCTGAAATCTTTTGCGATGATGTTGTAGGTACAAAATGAGGAACACAATGTAGTTTGGAGTTCGTTTTTCACCGCTGTTATCCACACACAGCAGCCACGAGCGTCGAAGGTGACAGCAGTTGCCTCTGGATGCTTTCTTGGAGCTACCATCTTATTGTTATTAAATATTTATACGGAAAATTTACCCCACCCATATCCACTTAGAAAAACTTCCTGAAATCTCTTGTTTCAGCCATCTATATAAGAACCCGCCCACTCTACGTAACACACTCTTTTTTCTCATAACAGTATCTTTCGATACAAGTGCTTGAAGGCAGCTATGCCCGCACGAGTGCAATGGCGCAGCATGAAACCTACGTAATTCGAAGGAAAGCGAAGACGAACTAAGTAGTGAGTATATGGAATATAAATTATGGGTTTCCATGTGCTTCTGTCTCGCTTACTCTAATTCTTTTACATTCACGCTCCCTCAGGAGCGAGGAAGATAGATAACCTACGTTCTGCCGGCTTTGCACAGACACCTAGCAGTGAGTGAAAGATTTTCCTCGTAATGTTCGCAAAGAACTTTTTCGGTGCTGTAGATGGGGGCGGAAGAGGCTTTCCGGCCGTAGGAAAAAAAGCTGAGCGTCTTGAGCTACTGCCTAAACATTCAGCTGGACTGCTACTTGCAACTTTGTATGTACGAACTTCAGTTATTACAGGAATTACCATATTTAAGTAAGTACTTTTGCAGTCAAAGGCGTATTTTTTTTGTTTGGATCAAGGATTCGCCACATAATTTTCGGTCAATATAACTGCTTATCAATGAAATTTCACTGATTAATCGCTAAACTTTGCTGATTTTGTAGCGTATATATGCCGAACTTGCTGCTGGCATAGACGATATAAACAAATATGTTGAGGCTATACAAGCAGCCATTGGAAAAGCAGGAAGTGTGCGCTCGATAGTGCCCAGACTCCAGGTCGATATAAAGGATATGAACCTAGCTACGGACGAGCAGGTGTTGAAGGAGGCACCTGTATAAGATTTCGAGTTACAAAAAGAAGGAAAATTGCACGCTGAAAATGCAGCTAGGGAAGATACAAAGCGTTCGATTCCAAGATTCAGCTACAGTGCTATCTTTGCACTGAGAGTGATGATGAAGTGGATCAGGTACAGCGATTTTGAAAATATGCTGCCTCTCTCGAGTCAGACAAACATATATGATCATCACAGAAATAGCGGCAATCTGGGTGAAAAATGCTGGAAAGTTCCAAAGGAGAGCTATGCAAACAAGTGAATGAGGACACTTGGGGCCATGGTTACCACATTGCAACTCAACAGTTTTGTAATAAAAAAACAGAAAGTGCGTATTACGGAGCCACACGAAGCTGCCAGATCTATTGGAAATCAAGAGGTGCCTATTACTGATGGAATACGAGCAAAGTCATTAAGATTTCATCAAAAGAGCTCCTATAAATTTTCCGAATATGCTTAGCCTGTGTGTACGGGCTGTTACGGGTTGTTCAGTTCAAGGTGGAAACGGTAAAAGCTGATGTCACATAGCAAGCGGAAGGCTGCTGTCCCAACTAAGAACATGACAGGTCGCATTTGCCATAAGGTTCATAATCGCTCGTTTCACACGGATTACTCACAGAGAGTTAACCATCTTTTTTGTAATTTTTTTTCGTAGAATGTAACGTCAGGGCAACTTGACAGCTGGGGTTCCCATGCGGGCCAGAGTCAGGTCAGTTCACCCTCATTTCCTTCTCACACTTTTCCTGGTCCTTTGGATTTTTAAAAAATTTATTGAAATATTTGAATGAACGCAGATTATTGAATGAAGGCGAGGATCACTTTTCTCTCGCTCTATCTTGCGGTGCGTTTCTCTCTCTCTCTCTCTCTTTCTCGAACTAATAGAGTATGAAAACGTAAAGCTCTTGCAAGCACCTGACTTGATTAGAAATTTTTAGCAACAATTTTTCACCGCATATTTTCTTCATATATCTCTCGGTTTTTATTAGGGCCTCTTGCAATAATGAAATAATCACAAAGTTTCCTTTAATTCATTTATTACTTGAAAAATAAATAAAATCAAGAAAATGATCCACCGATATTCTTTTTTTTTGTCGTAGGCAAACGTAATTACATGTTTATGAAGTAATATTATTTAAATCGTAGAAGACTCATCACACATCAATTTACAAGGATAAGTTTGTACTCCAAATGTTTCGTAGAAAAATTGAATATGTTTTTAATATTTACAAATTACATCAATTGAATTCTATCACAATATATACAATATAAATACAATACGTATCAAACGTTTTCGATCAATTGCTACGATAAAATAAACGTACCCGCAGATATAAATTTGCCAATTCGTATTGTACACAAATTATTCACGGTCATTCGAAAAATCATAATTAAACGGTTAATAATTCCACGTATGAAATAAAAGTTTTTAACGCTTTCCAATCGAATGCAAAATTTAATTAAAAAACTTACCAAATTGAAACATCTACTCTTTTTCCAAATTTAAAGAAATCATGATAAAGTTTTTTAAATGTTTTTTAATTTTCTCTTACAGTTCATTTTTGAAAATAAAACCTCGTACAAAATTTTCCCACAATCTCAAGAAAACAAGACCCCCACCCCTCTCTTGTAATGTTACACAATATCTGAACGCTCCCTTAGTACCTGACGTGCCAGAAACGTTTATAACTTATTTACTGAAAATTGGTACCCAGATCCACAGCTTCTGGAGAAGTAGGCAAATTTTCCCATTCTTGTCGCTTATCTTCTGGCATGTTAGGTACTAACTCTTTCAGTATTTTACTTTTCTTTTTCTCATTCATAACACAAGGTCTTGTTAATGTGGGACCCAATGGAGCTGTTTCCGCGAATTCCATCCTCAAAATATCGACTTCCTCGTACTCACCGGGAAAAGATGTTTCATTGTACAATAATCTACTTCCTTTCTTGGAGTGAGCCTCTTTAATTTCACTCAGTAGTGGCAAGTCTGAATTCTTATGTCGCTTACGCAATCCATCGTCGTTGAGGCTTCTGAAATCCTGCACTTCCTTATCCAAAACTTCGATTAAAGGACTCACTTTTGTGAGGGAGATCTTGAAGTCTTTGTAAGTCAGGATTTCCTCGGTTTTCTTCCAAAGTGCCCCAATCTGCCCGTGAACGCTATCAGCTTTCATGTACTTGTGGCCGACCTCCAGGTATTTCATCAGCTTACACTCAGCTTACACTCCAAATACCTTCGATTTGGACAATTTACGGCACGATAATGGGACACTTGTGGATGATAAGAGTTCAGATGTTCCAAAATTCAACCGCCATCCTTTGATCCCTGGGATTGTCGTCCGCGCTTATCAAACGTGTCTGGTAACCCACGATTTCCAGCTTTGCCGAGCAGCAATTGCTCCACTTGTCCACCTGTCTTGAAGCCAAGAGTGCTTGAGAACGTGCTCTTACACACCTCAATCTTCTCATTATTATTCGACAGCGTGTATATGCAAGTGTTGTTTCTCTTCTCCTCAAGATTTATGATATCTTTTAGTTTTCTTCTTTTAACATCTGCCGAAGAAATTTGTGCATCCAGAAACAGTCGACGTTCACTGAAGCTCAACGGGTGGAAATGATCGAAAACTAGCTTCCTTTCTTCTGGTAAAAATTTCTTAGAGCATTGCAGCCTGCAACTTTCTGTGCAAGGCGGCAATGACACGTACTTATTTTAAGCGGAGGAGTCAATGACATCCACTGTAAAAGGAAAAGTTTAAAAAAATGTGAACATAATTATTATATATCGTTGAGCGATAAGGTTGGTCGAAAATAATCTACAAAACAATGTACCAAAACAATCAAATGTTCAGCTGAAAAAAGATAAGGGGTGAACTTTCAACTAAGAACGATGAATTTTTTGACAAAAATGAAATAGCCACATCTATAGTTGAAACAATTCATTTTGAAATGAATAACAAACTAAATGAATCTTTAACGAAATAGTTTCATTTTCAACCAAACAGATGAATATCGATAAACGAAGAGAAATTTTCTACAAAAAATAGAATAGTTGAAATTGCAGTAAAAAAATTAATTTTCAATACAAGAAAGTAATTTTCAATTGAACGTTACATTTTCACCGAAAGAAATAACCCAGAAGATTTATATTCTAACACAAAATACAAAGTTGCAAGATGAATTACGAACAAAGTACATGGATTTTCAGCCAAACACTCGAATTTTCAATTAGAAAAGATGAATCATTAACCAATTGCTTTAATTCCGAATTCGAAAAGCTGAAATTACAACTGAAAAATAGATTTAGAAGAAAGGTTGGAAAAAATCAATTCTCATTCAAACATGTAACGAACTACCTGTGAAGTGCTTCAATTTTCAGCAAAACAGATGAGTCTTTAACAAATGAAAGTTAGTTTTTAACAACGTGGTTCATTTTTCAACCAAACAATTGAATTTATTTCCAGAAAGTTTATTTTTCAACTTAGGAGAAGAATTTTATACAAAAATCGATAAATTATAAACAAAGTACATGTATTTTCAGGCAAATAGTTCAACTTTAAACTCACAAAGATACATTTTCGACAAAAGATAGAATATATAGAATAGAATTGTAAGTGGATACAAAAAATTGTGTCATTCGTATTGAATTTATTGAAATTTCCTCGCTATAATCATGAAGCTATTGTAAATCGTATACAACGACTTCAGATCATCTAAGATTTTCTATACAATCTATAGAAAAATGTTGAGAAATTAACTGAGATTTTTTTCCGGAAGAAGGGGTAATTAGTGCGAGCTTGGCGCGTACAATGTATAGCTTATTTAAAAGTTGCATGCATGCAGGAAAATACAGAACAAAAAAATATTTTTCAAAAGGAACTTACTTTTTCTCCTTCAGTGATTCTTCGCACAAACTGGAGTTTTACTGCGCAGTTTAAATGGAAACAAAAGTTCACTGAACACAAATGTATACAAAAATAATTGTTAACTTCTTTTGATTTTTCGTCGTACAAGAATATAATTTTAAACAGCTTTTCTAACTATACGGAGGGACAAGTTGCATCGACCGACATCGACAGTCGAATGAAACTGAACTGATTTTGGTGGTATACTTTTTCTTCGAAGGAAGTTAATGCAATTTTGGCATAATGATTTATATCACACACAGCTCGCAATATTTATGGTGCACAAAGACGAGTAAACGTCATCTCCGATTTTCACCCATCGGAGGATGCTTTGCGAAAATGACTCAGTGCAGGTATAATGGTGGCCTATATAAATGATCGTAAATTAGGCTTACTGGCCATTACTTCACACTATTTCAAACAGTTTATTATTCTATTTTATTGCAGCGATATTTCAATGCTTAAATTCCTTGATAAGTTTTTATGCATTTTAGGCTTCAAATGAAAGAATTTGAATTACCTTTACCTTCGACAAAAATAAATTACAGGTGAACCGTGATAATCGAAGGAACAAATTCCTGGTCATTTCCCGGTTTTTCCTGGTTCACAAACATTTTTCATGGTAAATAAAATCAAGTAATTCTAACTCGAAGGCTATCATTTTGCCATTTGAAGTGATAAAATCGTAACAGCGAATAAAAATACTCCAAGTGTAACTCTCGAATGTAAAAATTTGATTATTGAATGAAAAATTTTGAATTCAATTCCACACTAATTGACACGTATAAAATGGAAGGTACTAACAATTTGCAAATAATAATTTTAAATCAAAGGCATTCAAACTACATTTAGAATTTTTTAATTTTGTACACCGTACAATTCAAAGATTCAGATTCTGTTCCACAAATATACAGTCATATTATCATTTCAATGCACTAAATTAAAGAATCAATCAATTAAAAATTTTTTAAAAATTATAGAATTTCAACCAAGTTTAAGATAGAAACATTAACAATTGAACGATTAATTTTTTTTAACTGAACACTTCTCACAGTAGATGTTGGATTATTTTTATTCTCAGCAGTTTAAAAATTTTTTAAATTTTTCCAAATTTTACATTATTTGGGAAATGTTTTCAGAACTTCTAAATACCTTCCAGAATATTTTTTGACAATTTTGGAAATCTTTTTAAATATTCTCTTAAAATAATTTTTTTACACCAAAAATATTGAAATTACGTACAAATCTTCAAAAAATGTTTTCACTCGTTTAAAGCCTTTCACTGTTCTTGAGAAGCTTCGAAATTTTTTGTTCAGAATTTACCAAAATCTAAAAAAAAAATGTAATTGTGTCGTGGCTGTTTGCAACGAAAGTTCAGTGAGAATAGCCAGATTTTACCGATAGACATACTTTGATTAAATTATTTGAAATCATTTCAATTTTTGAATCGATTTTAAATACTTTTAAAACTACTCAATGTATCTTCAAATCACTCATAGTTTTCTTACGAATAATAATTCTTGAATTGTTATCAGCAAAAATTAAACAGTTTCACTTACAACTTCAACAATTTTTAAGAAGACCAATTAAAATTGTATCGTTAATGTTTAAAAGCTCTTTGAAATTTTGACGATTCAAGGCTTTCCATTTCAAACAATTCACTTTCAAATTCTTTAATTTTCAAAGCTTTCAGTCTTCAAGACTGCATTTGAAATTTCTTTAAATTAAAAATGCACGCTTAAAAAGAAGCATCTAAACTGGCAATTTTCTAAAACTTAATATTTTTCGAATTACGCATTGTAAACTGAATGATATAACATTTGGAAGATAACACTTCAACTAATTATTTAAAAATCTATTGACAATGTATGGGCAAAAAATAGATTAACTGTCATTTCTCAGTTTTTCACGGTCTCGAGAAATTCCTTCTTTTCCGCTCCAGAGGCCTGATAGAATATCATTCAATAATTTTTGTGATTTTATTTATTTTTCAATGCTGTGGTAGAAATACCCTTTTATTCGCGTGGATGGTTCTGTTTAACATTTCAAGGTCGGTGTTGGACCATTTGGTGAGCCCAAGAGAGTACATGAGGACTGGTTGTGCTGATTTAATCTTGTGGCTAGCTCTGTGTACATAAGAAAGAAGACTTGATGGTGTTCTCTCCTCATACTTTGCCCAATTTTCTGTGCAAAAAAATAAAGGCGCATAAGATCCTTGTTTATATAGTATGTCCGTTTTAATCGCCATCATGTTTGCTGTTCCTCTGCTCCTGCCTCTTATGGAGTTTAACACATAAAAGTACAACTTCTTCCTTAAGATGAATTTCTCATAAAAAATTATGAACCAATTGATTCAATCCTGGAGTTTTTCGTTTTTCGAGATTTCAAGATGGATTTTGTGAACTTTTCACATTTCAGAAATATTATTTAACAATTGTACAATAGAGAGTACTCCACAAAAATTGCAATATTTGCAGACCTTTTGCACGCCTTGGTGAGGTTTATCTGAAGTGAAATTATTACAGAGTATACTTTAAATCCCTTAGAATGAATTCGAAGAAGAACAGCTGAATTGGTCAAAGATTGACAATAACAAAAATTGTTTGAAAAATGGGGAAAAACTTATCATTTTACTTTAAGTTTGCTCATAGGTTAATTGGTACAGCCTTTATGGTAAGTGCAGTGAACCGCGCCGAGTCAAATTTTTGTGATAAACTTGAATACAAACTGACCCTAATATTAGCGGCAGAACAATAAGACCTCAAGTCTCAAGTAATAAAGTTTTAGGGTTTAGGTCTCTACGTAGGAAAGCGAAATAATAACAGAAACGAATAGCAGATTAGCGGGCAAGGGCCACCCAGGTGATTAATTAAGTGTGGACTCACAGTTTATAACTTGAACATTACTTTTTGATAAAAATTTTCAAAACATTTTAGCGAGCTGAAAAATGACTCTACCACAACACAAAATATACATGACCTGATTTTGCCTAGGGTATACGAATTTCCAGTCACCCATGAACTTTTAGACAGTAGTTTTTTTGGAGCATTGGCCAATTTTTCAATTATATACATATATATTTGAAAAAAAAGTTAAACAACCACCGCAGGGTACCACTAAGAGCAACTGGCATCCAAAAAGAAAATGTCAATAGCCCCCAGTAGAACCGCGGTAAAATACACCTATGGCCTCGTCTCACATCCGTGAGATGGGTGGTCATAGGGCACGACGAAATCACAACGACAGGCCGGCGAAACCCTCGTGTGTCTTGAGGACACGAAGCGACCCAAGGATGACAGCTTTCTGCAACCATCTCGCAAGTGCCTTGGCATATTTCTGGCACGCGGGTATGGCTTTAAGGTTACGAACCAGTGATAATTTAGCACCTCCGAGAGCACATATCACAAGGACAATTACTCGAACCGAATATTTTGGGTACAGTCGTTGCAGCTCTCTTTTAAGGTCTTGATACCTCTCCTCTTTTTCTTTCTTCTTTGCAGTGATGTTGTATTCAGACGGAGCCGAGAATTTGATCACGAATATCGTTCGTTTCTCGAAGTCTTGGAGAATAATGTCAGGCCTCGAGTGTGCAACGGAGACTGCTGCCCGAAAATCGTAGTTCCAGAAAATCTGGCACTTCTCGTTTCGGAAAATTGACTCTATATCCCTTGGAGCGTTCGGCAGGGCAGGGTCGCGACCAACACCGTAAGAGCGACAAAGGTGGCGCGGTATGCTAATGTGGAGAATACACCATCCTGGCATGCGAAAATGAAGCCCTCTGTACCTGAATTGAGCCCTGATGATTTGAAGAAAGCAAAAGTTTGCTCCTTTGACAAGGACTGTTTTTCTACATTTCTGTGAAAGTTTCCGTGCATATGCTTGTCGAGTAGCTCTTGGTGAAATTTTCTAACCTCTGCTTTCTTTACTTCGGCTTTTAGACATGAAGCATCTAGATGGAGTAATATACTTCCGTCACTTCTGATGTTGAAATTCAGGCCAAGGGCCTCGGCAGCTTGCTCCGCGGCTTTGTAAAGGAACGCTCCTTCGCCAATCATCTCGTGGTTTCTGACCATCTTTAGGAGAGGATCTCTGCCATTCTCAACGATGTAAGCTGTACTCAAAACAATTCGGTCATGAAGACATTGGAGATTCAGAAGTCCGCGTCCGCCTTGACGGCGTGAAATGTATAATCGCGGAACTGACGAATTGATATGCAAGATTTTATGCATATGCATGATCTTACGCGTGGTGACATCAAGAGCCTTACACTCTATCTTCGTCCATTGAACCAGCCCAAACTTGTAGAGTAGAACCGGGACGGCAAGCATGTTAGTCGCAGATACCTTGTTCAACGCCGACAGATTGGAAGACCAAATCTGTCTAAGAAGATGCTTGTATCTGCTTCGGAGAGATTCCTTCACTGATGTTACGTCCTGAATGCGGCTTTGAGGCACGCCCAGGTATGTATAGGTCTCTCCAGTGTTAAGATGTCTAATAACACTTATATCCACAAGCTCAGGGTCCTTGGGAACGCCAGTAATCTTTCCTTTCTTCAAATGAATTTTGGCACACTTGTCCAAACCAAAGTCCATCCCAATCTCTCCTGTGTAGTTCTTGACGATATTTATAGCAGTTTGAAGTTTGCTTTTACCAGCGGCATAGATCTTCAGGTCATCCATATAGAATACATGAGTGACCTTATGCTCACGCTGATTAGTGTCGCCACAGAGGTATCCAGGAGAATTTCGTAGTGCAAGAGATAGAGGCAAAAGTGTGATGCAAAAAAGCAAAGGGCTCATACTATCCCCTTGAAAGACGCCCCTCTGGAAGGTGACATTGTTCGTCGTCAGACGATAATTCCTAGATGA
>CAKNXH010025376.1:0-11500 GCA_932178445.1 Andricus quercusramuli | reverse complement strand
ATTTATTATATTGAATATTTAAAAATAAATATTAATATTGAAATAATTTTTAAGGCAGACCAGCTGAATTATTAGACGTAAATAATCCCGATTGGGTTTCATGTAAAAATCTGGGTTACCAAGTTGAAGCTGCTAAAAAGGAACTTGCTGTTCATAGATACAACAGATATCATGAAAGGGTAATACCAATGTTTGCGAAATTTATTATAATTACTTTAAAATATTTTAATTTTTTAATATTAATTTAATTTTTTAAGCAAAACATCAAAAAATGTTTACGTTACTGTTTTAGAGTAACAGGAATATGGAAATATTTTCTTCTCAACAGAGTTTTATTTTTAAAAATCATTTTAAACATTTTCATTTTCTTAGACAAAAACAGAAAACCTCCTAGTGGAAAAAAAATGTGAGGGGATAAAAAAATTTGAGCATGTAAAAGAGTCTGATGTATTAGAGCCCATGGAAGCAAACTCAGCAGATTTTAATATTAATTAATTCTTCACGTCTCTGCAGAATTATTTTTTTGAATAATTAAAAATTTGGGAAGAAAACCTGTGGAAGCTAAGTTGCTTATGTGGTAAAGTATCACATACCCTTAAAATCATAATCATATTATTCCAAATGTAAAAACATACCGGCCAATTTTGTCATTTTCTTCGTATTTAAGGTTACATAGGTTTACAGATACTATAAATTATGCATAACTTTTGAATAAACACACTTATGAATTAAAATTATTACGTATAAATAAACATACAAATTCTAAAATACATTTAAAAATCATCAAATATTTCCTGCATTAGGGCTTCTCAATATATTTCCGAGATGACAAAATGACTACAACGAAATTTCTAACATACTAACATCTCCGAGGACAATGAAATTTTCCTTCACGTTTTTGCACACTACTTTCTGTACAAAACCTGATTCATAATATTTAAAAGCTTCCAAACTTTTATAAGCTTTAACTTGCTGAGATGTGTAAAAGCTATGAGTAAAAATGAAGTAGCTAACAATATCAATAAAATGAACCGTTGGGAAGTTCATTTTACTAACACTTAAATTTTCACCCGTTATAGTGTACGGATCTATGCCGTCTACTATTCTTATTTTTTCATAGTATCTAGCTTTAACATCCGCACTCAGTCCTTCTAAATAATCCTTCTTTGACATTTTTTCTGCACTTTTAATTCAAAGAAACTGCAAATCCCATGCAAATAGCCGGTTTGTTTATGCACAGGTCTTCGGCCATCTTGGATGACGTCACAACGTGAAATGCCTAATTGACATTTAACGTTGAATGTACGCGTCTGACCAGACTCCGACTGTTCTACTAGTGTTTCATGGTACGTGGATTTAAATTATCGCTCAAGACTGAATTATCGACAGAGTAGAGCGGCAATATTTTAAATTTGAAAATTTTTCGTGATGTGAAGTGAAAGGACATGAATGAACAATACAAAGTTAAATGAAAGAACAAATTTTTGAATAAACAGTAACATTTCATAAACTTTGAAAGTGCTCACATTAAATTTTAAGAAAAGCCGCGACCTTTTACCAGGGTTTTGCGTGGTTTTACTCCCGATAGCTAGGGTTGTGAGGGATCTCGCAAATTAAAGGATAGGAGGGATTTAGAGCGTCGAGAAGCGGGTAAAAACAATTAAAATTAGGCAACATAAAATTGATGGTGGTTTATTACCCAAACTTACAGGGATTTACTCTCGCGGGGTTCGTGTTCTCGAAAGCCCGAACCGGGCGGCAAAGCCAGCAAGAGCGGGCGAACGATGAGACTAAGGTACTTCCGGAGTAGATTTATCCTGGAATCGTGGCGTAGCGTCCGTGGCAATGCTATTGTCCTGATGAGACGGGGCGTCGTTGTAGAAGGTGTTTGCGTGATACACGAATGAGGTACTAATTAGAGCAATCGTATAGAGAGCACAAGACTGAAGACTTGAGGACGCGGATTTGGGTATATGAACCAGGAAGTTAGTCCTCTCCCCACTCCTGGTTCTAAGCCTACAGAGGCGTATATTACCGGGGTGCTTGTAACTTTGTTACAACTTCACCCCTCTGTTTGGAACGAGGTTTATTGTTTTAGCAATTCCTCGCACCTATTTAGTTCTTCGCCGAATGTTAATAAGGACTCTTCCTCCGTAATGTCTAGTTGTATGTACGAATCGTCCTTTTGTTCTTCCTCAACCATCTGGTTATCTTCTTCTTGTATCCGTTCCCCTGTCTCAATCGATATCTTCAAAATGTCCTCATATTTTTTGTTTATTTCCACCCTATCACCTTTGATATATTTTGTTCTTGTCGAATCCGGAATCGTGTGATAGTTTTTGATCCGATTCGGCATTTTACTACAATAAGTGACATGAAACAGCTGGAATCATCCTCTCGCAGTGACGACATTTCAAATTAAACGTTTTATTTTTGACTATATTATTATAATTTCCTAACTAAATTATCTCTTATTTTAGTTGTTTTCTTTTCAGATGAGTGTCTTCTTCCGACGTTTCCTTTCTTTGGTTTTTCTTGCTGAAAATTAACTTATATCTAAATTCTACTTTCTTTTGATCAAAATTCTAACTTGGCCTCTTATAGCCATATTTAATTTTATCACATGATATAATCTATTTTCAAAATCTAATAATATTATTTGCAATACTACTTATTATTATTGATTTTATTACTAACTGTTGTGTTTGTGACAGTGATGAAATTAATTATTCCCCAGCTAAAAATTCCTCCACAGCAACCTGTGCAGGAACCTAACAGGTTCCTTTGGAGGTTCCTACACAGGTTCCTGTACAGGAACGTACACAGGTTCCTGCCTCGGATTCTGCAAGGGAACTTGCGCACGTTCCTGTACAGGAACCTGGACATTCAAATACCTGTAAAGGTTCCTGTATTATCCTGGATGTTGCTACAAGAAATTCCCTAGGGAGGATCCTGTACAGGAACGTGCGCAAGTTCCCTTGCAGAATCCGAGGCAGGAACCTGTGTACGTTCCTGTACAGGAACCTGTGCAGGAACCTCCAAAGGAACCTGTCAGGTTCCTATACAGGAATTTTCAGCTGGGTCTGTAATGTATGTGAATAACTATGAAAAAAAATGTTTTATTGTCAACTGGTAATTACTGAACTTTTATAATTTAATTGTTTTTTTATTTCTCCATTCTTCTTCTTGCTTCTTCATCCTTTCTTCGAACTCTTTTACTCTTTTTTCCATTTCCTTCTTCTTCTTCTCCTTCTCCTCTTCTTCTTTTCTCCATTTCTGCATCCCTTCCCAATCTTCTCTTGAAAGTAGTCCCCGTTTTAGTCTTTCCGTTGCTACTAAGTTAGCAACCTTTTCGTTATGTATTTTCCCTTCATGTCTTGCTCTAGAGTTGTCAATCTCCCGTCCTTCTTCCCTGTCTCCTCTTGCTATTTTTCATAATTCAACTTCCCTAATTTTTTAAATCTCTTCTTGCATACCTTTTTCCATTCTTTCTGTTTCAATCCTCTCTTCCTCATCCCTTCTACTCTTCTTTTCCTCCTCAGTTTCAGTAAGTGGAGGTTGGCCTATTTGCCGCCATGGTTTGCAGACGTGGCTTACTAGCGTCCCCCGTCCCAGCTGTTCTGCACGGCAATTCGGACATTTTACTGCCAGTCTTGAGTTCATTGTTCTGAAAATTGATGTTTTTTTCTGTTTTTATTGTTTTTTGTAGGTGTATGTGTTTCTGTCATCTTTGTCCGTATCAGTGATGTGAAAATTCAAATTATTTACATGCATGCTATTTCAATGAAAAACCATTTAAATCTATTTTCTAATGTTGAATTTCTTAATATCTTTAACATCCCAGCAAAAAAAAAAGTATTGATACGAATTCAATTGAAAAGACTAAGACACCCTACAAATCCCGCTTTGCGACAATGACGCATTGGACCTAAGTGACAATGCATGTAAATTCGTCAAGACAGTATTTCAATTTTGAATCTTTCTATACGTACGAATACAGTGCAAAAGTCTAAAGTCAGCGAAAACACTTCAATGCGTCAGCACGCAAACGCTTCAACATTGGTCAATGCGTCTAAATTCGTGAGCGTAAAAGACACACTTGAATTCGCCCCAATGCGTCACGGCGAATTTCAGCAAGTGATGATGACCACGCATTCATACGAATTCACACTCATTCAATTCGCGCTGTCTCTATTCATCTAAATGCGTCTCAATGCGTTCAAACGAATCAGAAAACGGGATTCACGCGCATTACAAAAATGTTAATTCGCCCCAATCCGTATGAATTATTTCTTTCTTGCTGGGATTCCAATTACCTAATGACTTTCCATTCTTTGTCTTTATTTCGTAAATTGTTGGTGAAATTTTTGCTTTAATAAAAAATGGCCCTTCGAAATTTTTATTCAATTGCTTCGCTATTCCTTCCCCTTCAGTTGATAAAATGTTATTACTTTTCAGAACTTGCTGACCAATTTCAAAACTTATCGGCCTACGTCTGAGATTGTAATATCTAGATTGTGTTTCATTTGCGGTATCTAAATTTTTAACTACTTTTTCTCTAATTATTTTTAACTTTCGCATTTTATCAGCCCATTTTTCGGACTCTTGAAATTCAATTTCGCTTTTGTTACCAAAATCTTTATTCAATGCTTGGATTGGTTGGAGTTCTCTACCTAGTTTTAAAAAAGCTGGTGTGAAACCTGTTGAAGAATGTTTACTTGTATTTAATGCAAATTGTAGATCATCTAAATTTTCATCCCATGCTTTATGGTCTTTTTCTAAATATGCTTTTATTGCCGTTTTAATTGACCTGTTGCATCTTTCGATTGGATTTGCTTGTGCATGATATTAGGAGTTTTTGAATGTCTAATACCAAATGTTTTAGTTAAATTAATAATTGATTTGTTTATGCATTCTTTGCCGTTATCTGTAAATAAAATTCTAGGAGTATCCCCACTTCGAAATTATACGTTTGTGAAATTCTTCTTCGATTGTTGATGCTAGTTTATTTTTAAACCAAATAATTTCTATCCATTTAGTAAACATATCAACGAAAACTAGAATATATTGGTTTCTTGACTTTGTCATCGGTAGTGGGCCCATCATATCAGATGCTACCACTGTCCACGGTTCTTGAATTATTCTCTTTCCTATTAAACCTATGTGATTATTTACTTTTGGTTTAATTATTTGGCAAATTTCGCATTCTTTTACGTATTTTAATGTTTCCGAATACACTCCGGGCCAAAAATAATTTTCGGAAATTTTCGCATAAGTTTTTTCCATACCTAAATGACCTGCTTGTTTATTATTGTGATTTTCAATTAAAACATGTTCTTTTAATTATTTTGGTATTGTTAATTTCCACGGGTTGCTGTCTAAATTCAAGCTTGATTTTAAAGGGTGGGGTCTAAATTTTGCCAATTATCTCTATTAACCTGAAACCAACTTAAAGCTTCTTCTTCAAAAACAGCATCTAAGTTTTCTAAAATATCTATTTCACTAATTTTATAACCTCGTTTGAATCTAAGTAAACGATTCAGAAAATAAGTAGGACTGTTTTCCGTATTATTTTTAAATTTTATGGGCCAGTTAGACATTATTTGGAATGGCGTTTGAATCATTCCAAACGGAAAAAGGGTTGCTTGAATTTCATGTGTATTATTTTCATTCGTCTCCTCTCTTTCCTTATCGCTCTCTCTAATTCTATCCATTTTACTTTGCCTGTCTGTTTCAAATTGAGGCAAGTTTGATCTTCTTATAATTGATTGCCTTTGCACCGGTCTTGGTAACGAGTATCTATCCCCTTGACCGCTACTTCTATTATTTATTATCCTTTTACTTGTACCTGCTAATGCGTGTCTTTGCTCATTAAAATTTAATTCTGTTTCTTCAAAACGAACTGTATTATTACGTATTTTATTTTGAGTCGTTAAATTTTGCGTTGAATTTAAAATTCTGTCTATTTGATCATTTAACTTATTAATCTCTTCTGAAAGTTCTTTTATTTTTATTTTTTCACTTTTATTTTCTTCAAAATTGATTAATTCTTCTGCACCATTCCAAAATTCAATGTTATTCTCTACAAATGAATCAATTTCAAAAGTTTGATTATTTATTTTTTCATTTTCTTTTTCCTGTCTTTCTATCTCTATTCGTAATCGTTCGCGGCCTGTTCTTGCTTTCTCTGCTCTTTCTCTATCCATCCTCTCTCTTTCTTTTCTAAGTATTTCATTTCTTTCTAGACTACTCAACTCTAACTGTCTTCTGTCTCTATCCAACTTTTCGAGTTACAATAAATCGCGTGCGTCCTAAACTATGACCCAAGACAGATTTATGTGTAAACATCGTCGGTAAACGTTGACTGAAATTGAAATCGTACATAAAGCAAATAATAACGCACGCACATGTGGGAGTATAAAAATTTATTTTCTATATAATGTCGTGCAAAAGGTTCTGGACAGTTATTTTCCAATAGGATAATAATCCTAATCTAACAATGTAACAATAACCCTACTTTAATAATAATAAACTGTAGATTTTCTCTCTATTGACATATCCGGCATATTTTTCCGGATTTGAATGAACAAATAATTATTGTTTGAATAATAAAAACTTATTTACAAAATACTTGGAAACTCGTCCCTTATTAATTAAAAATAATTCTTGTAAAGAAAATCCGAAGGACACCGGTTTTAGTATGAATTTAATAGAGAACTGCATTTTTTGGGGTCACTTTCTAAGCATAATAACAATTCACAAAAATTTTATAACAAGTAGCTCTTTTCCCCATTTTTTTCTAAATCAAGCTTTTCCCTTTTAAAACCCCATGTTAATTTCAGAGGCTCGGTGGTACGGGTCAACTTCGACAAAAAAAAAAGAAAACAAGAAAAATGTTAAGTTGATAAACTGTAAATATAAATTAAGTATTTATTTTTAAAATTGAACTGTAGTACGACTCTTAACAATAGAATTATAGTAAAATTGATTTTATAAGACGATTCTGAATCTGTTTATAATTGAATAATTTATAGATTTTTACGTTAAAAATTGAACTATTTCAATTTGAATGCCTTACGTAATTAATTAAATGTATGCATCCGATTGAAACTTCAAAATCTTTTTTTAATTTTCAAAAACATTTCAATTAATATATTCATTATTTTAAAGTTTTCATTGTTTCATTTTTTTTAAGTTTTCATTTGTAAATGACATTTTTCTCTCGGGAATCCAATAAATCTAATTAGCGGGAAATGTGATAAATATGTGTGCATCTTTTTCTGAAGTAAAAAGCGGATATATATTTTACATGAATGTTCTATTTATTGGTGTCGTGCATACTTGACTCAGGTTCACTAATCATTTTAAATTTTATCAGTGTGGTAAGAGCAAGTGCTTTGAGTTGATGGGTGATAGAATTTTCTTGCCTAACTGGAACCGGCTTGTTTACTATTGACAATTATGAACTTTACGAGTCAAAATGTCACAACTCGACGAGAATCTCACAGATAGAGAACTATTACTTAAAATTAGCTCGGACACAACAGAGACCAAAGCTGAAATAAAATCATTAAAAGTATCGTACTCTGGCCTCAAAAGTGATGTAGAAGAAATTAAAAAGGACCAGGAAGTACTAAAGGAGGAAAATGCAAACCTCCAGGAAAAAGTAATGCAGCTGGAAAGAGCGGTGACAACAATGCAAAAATCATCGAGAAACAAAAACCTACTGATTTTCAGAATGAAAGATACCTCCGAGACTAACAAAAATTTGTATCTGTCAACTCTTTCTATTTTCAAGAAGTTAAACGTACAAATTCCGGATCATAACATAGAAGCGATTTACAGATTGGGCAAAGTTGCAGGTAACCGTCCAGTAATTGTCAGATTCACGTCCCCCAGATGGAAATCTCTCCTCTTTGATAAACTAGATGTGTTGGGAAAAATGGGATTAGCAATTTCAAACGATTTTACAAAAGAAGAACGGGACACCAGGCGAAATCTCATACCATTTCGAAACTAACTACGAGACCAGGGGCGGCTCGTGCAACTTAAAGAAAAGGGCCTAGTCGTGAACAATCGTTTTTACATTCTGGAAGAGCTTCAATCAAACCCAGGCGGGCTGTTCACAGCGGATGGTGAACTTTCGGACAATGAGGAATATGTTACAGATGATAATCAATCAAATGGTAGCTACGAAGATAAACTACCTACTGAAAAGACACCGGAACGTCAAAAGCTACACAACCAATTGAGTGGAAAGATAAAATCAATAAAACGCAAAGGACGTCCCCCGCTCAACAAAAAAAATCAGGATACTAAGGAAACCATCCCTTTTACGGATTATTTAACACCCAGAAATGAGCGCAACACACGTAGAACTTCCCAGCTTAAAGTATAGCAGCCAATAACAGAGAAACAAACGCAACGTGATACGGCCCTGACTCCCAGTCTTCAGAAACAACAACAGCGTTCGTCACTAAACTCTTCTAGAAACAGTATTAGTAACTCTGCTAAAATATAATTTTGGAATTTGCACGGTTTCACAAATGTTAATGATATTTCAAAGAAAATTCTAGATTCAGATATTTTATGCATTTGTGAGACCTGGCTTCTGTCTCCGCCTAGACTGCTCCCACGATGGCTGGATGATTTTGAAATCATTTATAGTAATGCGCATAAAGATTCAGAAAGGCGTAGGGCTAAGGGGAGGTTAGCAATAATTTTTAAAAAGAACATTTACACCCACACAACTCTTTTTCAGACGAAAAACTTCCTCTTTGTCAAATTTCAAGATCAATGTACGACATTTATTGTTGGTCTAGTTTATGTTAATCCATCCTATTTTAATGAACTAATTATGAACTGGTTGAATGACGTACTATTACAGCTTGAGCAGAGTGATGGTAACTGTCCAGTCATCTTGGGAGGGGACTTTAATTGCAGAATTGGCGCGCTCGGTCAGGTGGATAATTTAAGTATACCCGGGTCATACCACCATGTTTATTCAGAGCGAACTTCATTAGATAAAGTTGTAAACAGAAACGGTAGGAATTTAATCGAACTTTTAGAAAGTTACGGCTATATGGTTTTAAACGGCAGAACTGAACAAGACTACCCGGCTCAATTTACATTCTTAGGAGCGCTGGGTAACTCTGTGATTGATTTATGTTTTTTTTAAGCTTCATTTTATACATCTAGCGTTAAACTTTAAGGCGTACTATATTGTGACAAATTCTGATCATATGCCGATTGTTTTGGAATTTTCTATTAAGAGGAAGAGGGAAAGCGACACAGTCTCATGTGAAGCCAAGGTTTCTTCTTCTTTAAAATGGAAACAGGAAAATGCCAATAGCTTTCAAAACTTTATGTACTATGCCAGTTCGGTTAAACTGTCAAAAAATAATAGTGTAACCTTTTTAAATGATAATTTAACCTCTAGCATTAAAGAGGCAGCTGAAAAGTCAAAAATGACACATGAAAAATATTCAAAACAAGATAAGGGAGGCAAACCTTGGTTTGACGCCGAATGTAACCACCTAAAGAGGGAACTCAGGGCTGGTCTTAGAAAATGTAGGAGATCTAACTTTGCTTATAATGATAATATAAATCTTAAAATATTAAAAAGAAGATACAATCAAATGCTGTCAAAAAAACAAAAACAGTATGAATCTTCAATTTTGGATACCTTAGCTTCCTGCAAAAATTCCAAAAACTTCTGGAATGCAGTTAATAAATTTAGATTCCGTCCATCCACTAGTAATTGCATTAGCCCAGATTTATGGAACAAATTTTTATCGCAAAATTTTCCTGCACGCTCGCTTTTTAACGAGCTACTTATTGATGCTAGACACCCAATATTAGATATAGAAATTTCCAGCCCCGAGCTCTCTCAAAGTCTGTCAAAATGTAAAAATGGGAAAGCACCAGGCGCCGACTCAATATCATATGAATTTTACAAAATGTTACCGCAGAACTGGTGTTTATACCTAGAAAATTTATTCAATCGAATTCTAGAATCCGAAGAAATTCCATCTTCATGGGGGCAGGTGGTCGCCTTTATGTTACTCAAAAAAGGTGATAGATCAATTCCATCTAATTACAGGTGTATTGCGCTTATGAACTCTGTGGTAAAGATATTTACACAAATCCTAACTGAACGATTAAAAAAATGGGCTACGTTAACGAATGCGATCCCCGAATGGCAAGCAGGTTTTAGAGAAGGGAGAGGATGCATTGCTAACACCTTCACTTTAAATGCAATCATACAGATTCAGTTGAGACGCCCAGGAGGGAAACTTTTTGCTGTTTTTGTCGACTTTAAGAATGCCTTTCCTTCTATTAATCATGCGAAATTATGGCATAAGCTATTCTCTTTAGGGGTAAGTGCGAAATTTGTAAGATTACTGAAAAACCTGTATGAAAAATCGAGTATATTTGTCCGCACGCCGCAAGGGCCATCCGACTCGGTAGACACTACGCAGGGCGTTCTGCAAGGAGACATTCCGAGCCCGTTCCTATTTTCTCTGTATATGTCAGATATAGAGGAATATCTCATAAAGAACGGAGTCAGAGGGGTTTCCATCAACTCACTGTGTGAAGTCTTACTACTCGCATATGCGGATGATTTAGTGATTCTAGCAGACTCTCTAATCGGCTTACAACGAATACTTAGTTTTTTATATGCCTATTGTACTGAAAACAGTCTTGTTGTAAATGAAGAAAAAACGAAAATCATGATTTTCCAAAAGGGACGACGAAGAAACTACCCCAATTTTAAATACGCAGGAAAGACTATCGAAGTTGTGACGAGCTTTAAATACCTGGGAATTTCTTTTGCCAATTCGGGACTTTTTGCAACCGCAGCAAGCGAAGCCCTAAACTCTTGTAATTCAGCGATGGGGGCAGTTTTCTCCATTTTATCAGCCTCTAAATCCGACTCGTGGTATACGAAAGACGCACTTTTCCGGAGTATCGCACTTAGCACATTACTATACAGCTCGGAATTATGGGGTTTGCGATACTGTCCCGTACTGGAGAAGGCCCAATTAAAGTTCTATAAAAAAGTCCTGGGGCTCCCAACATGCGCTCCAGGTTACGCTGTGAGAACTGAGATAGGAAAGGTACCGTTATCTTATTTGATTTTCAAGGCAGCTCTCTCCTTATTAGAGAAAATCCTCGCTATGCCGAATCACAGATTACCTAAGATTTGCTTCCAAAGATTAAAACAATTAGCATCGAACCCATCATCTTGCCCCAAATACAACTGGTCACTTCAAATCAAGCAGTTTCTTGCGGAATGCGGCTTGGAGGGCATGTGGGAGCATCTGGATCTGGAAAGCCTTAGGCAGAACAAGGACCGTATCCTTTATTTCTACGAAAACTCACTGAGAAAAACCGATAGAGAAAGAATTATAGAGTCTGGCTGCCTGCAGATCTACCCGCAGTTATCACTGCCCTACTGAAAATAAACGGCCATTTTAACGACCGTTTTAATGGCCGT
>CAKNXH010025370.1:0-11035 GCA_932178445.1 Andricus quercusramuli | reverse complement strand
CATTGTATTCAAAATTTAAATTCGATTTTCAGAAACCTTTAGTGAATGCAGTCAGAAACTGGAGTACTACATAAAACTATCAGACGTTGATTCTGACGGCTCAATAAATATTGATAACCTGAAAAAATCCAGACACTTGCGCTGTGCAAAAAAGTTCTCTGAGGATGACTCTGAAATGGAGGTGAAGAGAGCACGCGCGTTTAAACTGAAGAAAAGCCTCTTTCCAGCACCTTCTGCCGTTGCGAATTTCAGAGAAAAATGTATTCCACAAGGTGGTAAGTATACTAATATTGTAATATTTTTAATTCAAATCATAGAAAAAAAAAGTATTGACGTTCTGCTTTTTTCCTTCAATTACATAATTTGCCTTCAAATACCACACAGTTGATCTTTATGGCAGGATTTATATTGTTGTGAAGTTACATAAAACCTAAAGCATCTCATTTTCCCAATTTTTGACGATTACAGAGAGAGCAAAAAATGCAGGAAATATCTCCAAACATGTTTCCCTAGAGAACCATACAAAACCACAGTTTGCAGTCATAAGGATGCAAAATCAAGATGGTTTTGATGTGATTCGTACACATTGGGCGGTT
Source organism: Andricus quercusramuli (assembly GCA_932178445.1). Classification (NCBI taxonomy): domain Eukaryota; kingdom Metazoa; phylum Arthropoda; class Insecta; order Hymenoptera; family Cynipidae; genus Andricus; species Andricus quercusramuli. The sequence goes on along the minus strand of CAKNXH010025370.1, from coordinate 10,439 downwards.
TTTAACGAATCTGGTGAAATAGTTTCAACTTTCTTTCCCGATTTAATTGTGGACGAAGAGATAGATGAAGTTTTCAAAACAGATCAGAAACCAGATGTAACATGGGCTGATGAAAATGGCGAGTCATGGATAGTTGAAAATTTTGCTGACTATATGCAGGTTAGTTTCCTTCATCTTGATAAAAAATTACGACTACTATTCATTCATTTTTTTATTCACAGTCAAATCATTTCACTTGATAGTATCTGAAACAGTGAATCATACTTTTTTAGATACTTTTTCTGAAGCTATGGCAATAATGGAATTATACAACGACAAACTACTAGATTCAGAAACGACGGCAAAAGTAAAAGAAATAAATACAGATAATAACTTCCTCCCAGCTCCCATCGTAGCAAATGGGAATGGAAATTTGATTGCACAAAATGGTGGGTAAACTGAACATTTTGAAAGTGCAAGAGTAAGAACTTACAATCACATCTTTCTTCTGTTTAGTTAGCTTATTCGCTGATACAATATATTTTTCTTCTTTGTTATAGACCGTATGATGTCAAAGATCATAAAGTCAGAGGCACGTAATATCAATCCTGAAAAATCTGAGCATGTGAAGAAGATAGCAGATGCCTTGGGAAATCGTACTTCAGAAACACGATTTCCTGCAAATGTTCCAGGAGAAAATCTGAACGTTTGAGTAAGTTTTTCGTCCTAAATGTTTTTGATTGATCTGTGTAAAAGAATATTTCCTTGCAAAGCGCATGTTTTTATGATTATTGAGAGATTATTTGAGAAGAATTCAGGAATTTGAGGAATATTCCTAATTTGTATTTCTCTAAACATAAAACTCTTAAATTTAAAAAAAGAAATGAAATTCTTTTATTTTATTAATGGAAGCTGAGCATTTTTCATTCGAAAAGCTATAAATGTGATATTGTACCATTTTTGAGAATTTAAAATTAAAAAATGTTCTTCTTCAAGCACTTTGAATGTGATAATGATCCATTTCCAGGTTATATAATTGATTAATTTTCAGAAATTTAATATCATTTAATATTAGTTTATATTATATAGTAGTAAAATAATATGAATAATTATTAATAATATAGTTTAATATTCACGTCAAAATGAATTATTCAACTAATCATTAGTTTAAATTATTTTCCAACAATGTTTCAATATATGCTTCAATTTAAGATTGTTTAATTTTAAACGATTCCGATTGGAAATAATTTTGATGTTGAAATTTCTGAGCAGAAAGCTGATCAATATGATTAGACAAATTTTAAGTTACTGTATTGAAGGTTTTAAGAAGGTGAAAGACGTAAAAAATTTATAATATTTGAAATTTATATTCGTCCGACTGTACTATACGGTAGCGAGACATGGACTTGTCAAGAAAAGGACAGAAGTAAAATTAGCGCGATTGGCACGAAACCTCTGCGCACAATATGCGAGAAATCACTGATGGGCAAAGTCCGAAACGAGATAATCCTCAAAGAATGTGGTGCAAAAGAGACAATAGTTGACACATGGGAAAGAAATCAGTTAAGATGGTTCGGACATCTTGAAAGAATGAAAGATGAACGACTGACCAAACAAGTGTATAAAGGTAAAGCAAATGGCAGAATGCCCAGAGGTAGACCGCCGAAAGAATGGTTAGAATCTGTGAATGAGACATTAATCCGTGGAGACATAAGAAGCCATAGAAACACGGAAGCTTGCATGAAAAAATGCATGGACGTGAAGGAAGCTAAAGTAGCATGCCAGGACAGAAAAATGTGGCGACAAATAGTTTATAAAAAGAATGTGAGTAGAGTGAATGACGCCTGAAATACAAGACCTTGGATACTAATAGGCCCAAGTGGGGAACCACGCATAACAATTTTGTCAGGCTATTCACTTGGGGTGATCGCTAGAGAGATTGATCAGCAACTTGTGTCGGATCAGTGTTGCGGATCGAACGTGTCATTTAAATCAATAACACCTATATATCAAATACACCGATATACCTATCTACTTTATACCTATATAGCCACCTACACACTACTATTTTCCAACCGAGCAAGTCACGCCTATCCCGAAAAGGAAATAGCTTAATGGTATAATAATAATAATAATTCTGACTTTTTCATACAACAAACTAACAAGGTTAAGGAAACGTACTAAGTAAAACGTCAAATATGTTTATTTCGAAAACATTAGTTTCTGATTATAAATTTCATTTTTTTGTACAATTTCAAAAATTTGTAATTAATCCCAAAGAATTGCATATACTATAAATTCAACATTATTTCCGTTTAAACTTGCGTGTCTTAAACTTCAAATAATAAAACGAACGAATTGAACAAAATAGGAATACAAAAATAAAAGCATCTCCGTAAACCGACTTCATGCTGTGAATGAATGGATATTATTCATTTATAATTTTGTGCGTTTTAATTTTAAAAAGATCAAATATTGAGGCATTCAGTGTAAAGCTTCAATAATTATATTTGAACATATTAGAATTAGAAATAAAATTGTGTCTAATAACCTGAAGGGATTTAGAGTTTAAGCATAGATTCATAATGTTTTAATTTTTTTAGCACATTATTAAATTTAAATTATTGGTGAAAAAAATTATCGACGCAGTAAATTTGTAACTTTCTCATAATTTTACGAGTAAAATTAGTTTTGATTCAATCTAAATAATTAATTGAATATCTAAACTTGTTTAAATATTTGAATATTCAGAACTATTATTTTTAAAATATACTCATGAAATTTAAATTTTTACCTAGAAAAAGCTCCTACATAAAGGCTGAAATGACTGTTGTGACAGTCTAAAGTTGATCAAAATGTACCATTACAAACTACGTTTGTATAATTAAAATTGATTAGCTTTACCAATGTTTTTCATATTTCAATTATTATTGAATCTCGAAAGAAAATAATTAAAAAACAAAATCATCACTACTGGCCAACTCCATACTGCGAGCAGAATGTATTAGCTGCGAACAGAAAGAACTTCATACTACGAACACTTGTCGATTATTTTTAGTAATTTTAAATGTGTTTCAATGGAATTTTGCAAAGTTAACAAGTTTTGGAAGTTCGAAACGTTTTATCTCGTGATGTTGAATTTCGCGATTTTTTTTCTTTACAGAAGATATTACAAACGACGCTAACTTGTGCAATGTCAACGTACGATCACACAGATCAGGACATGGCTCATCTAGGTGCGAAGATTCTCCGGAGGACTTAGAATGCTGTAGGTAATAAAACTGTCTATTTATATAGTTTTTTCCTAATTTCAGTTGGAATTTTTACTGATATAATTTCTTTGATTCCTACTCCTTCAGTCGACAAATCTCAAACATTGGTGCTTATAAAAATAAATGCAATGGGAGTAATGCTTGAGTAGTTTATTCGGAATAATGGAACTGCACCTAATAAATCTAATAATCAACGCTCAGTAAGTTTTACAAATAAAGACACTGATCTGAAGATCTTTCCAACACGCAGTATAAGTGAAATGAAAATAATCGAGAAGAAAATGACGCATAAAAAATTCTTTGACAAAGTTGTAAGTATTTGGCTTTCTGTAATATTATCGGTCATTTTTGTGCTCTTTAAGTAAATAATTTTCACGGTTCTTTCAGGTCCATGCTTTGACTAAGATCGGGAAACACGTTACCATCAGCATGACGATTACAAGCATGTTAAATAAAACTGGAACGAAGTATTCCTTTGTTGGGAGATCTGGAAAGAAAAAACCTTTCAACAAATTACATCTTTACGCAAAGCAATATGTAGTAAGAATTATTTCATTATTTATCTAAAATGTTAAAGTCTTTTATCATTTTAAAAAGCAGTTGGTTGTTTAGAGTACTGCATCTTTTGAATTTAAACGCATTTAAACAGTTTAAAAATTTATTTGAAATGTAATATGGCCAGGGCTTACAAAATGGTTTGATGAAGAAAATAACTCCATTATACTTCATCAAAGTTGTCGAGCTTAGAAATTTGAAAGATTTTTCAAAATACTTTTAAAAACTTACAGCAAATTGAATTTAGTAATTATGACCTACAATAATTTTTATTAGGAAAGCAATGGTTACAATTTTTTCCGATGATCCTTAACTTTTTCTTCCACATGCTAATGCCACAATCCTTTATGATAGGTGCAGTCGATATTATGGATCCGGATGCAACGATTGTATCAACCACTAAAAGTGTGAAGGACTGGCTCTATCAATGCAAGAATCGACAAGCGCGAGAAGTGTAAGTGTCACAATTTTGCTGGGTTTCACTTTTTCATAAATTATTTCAATTTGCTTTGATAACTCATAAAAACCATTCTCACCTCAGGGAAAATGCTAAGGAAGCACAAGAAAGAGAAAAAAAATATGCAGTTAGATTTGGAGGAAGACGATGACGAAGATAATTCCTAATTCATCCTGTAGAACACCTGAGCAGTAGGTGCCTAACCATTAACTTAAAGGAGTGTTACTACATCCTTTTGTGTTTTGAGAATGTATCTTACATTTACGTATGTTTAATCTTTAATATCGAAAGACTGATTTAAACAACGATCGACATGTTCACAATGCGCAATTATTAATGCACTTACTTCGAAACCAATATTTAAACTTAAGGATGTTCTTGAAGAATTTAATTTTATGATAATTGTGATATTGTACTTAACACATTACATAAGTCACTAAAGTTAGTCTATAGATATTACGTTTGAAACTTAACACTTGAGTACTGTTTGGCTTTAAATGGAAAGACTGATTAAAGTTAATAACGGCGAGAAGTTGAGAAATTCACAATTGTAATTTGATATAAAATGTTGCATGTTACTATCAATTAGTATTTATAAGTAGAACTTACCTTACCTGTTACACAGACTACAAGTTACTTTCGCCAAAATATATTAAACAGTGTTGTATTTAATAACTTGTTAATTACTGGCCTTTTAATTCTGTGGTCACATACATTTGCGCGATTATTTTATTTCTAAAAAACGCTCCCTGACCATTGCCGTGCAAGCTCTCCTTAATATTGCTTTGCAAGCTTCTCTAAATATTGCTTCGCAAACTTCTCTAATTATTGCGTTGCAATATTTCCACAATACTGCTGCGCAAGTTTTCCTCAAAATTACGTTTCAAAAATCCCACAAGTTTGCTTCGCAAGCTTCCCTCAAACTTATGGTACAAGTTTCCACCAAGTTTGCCTCGCAAGGTTGACGTAAGGCGGACATTGTCTTACTTGCGGCAAACTTGCCTAAACCTTGGGGTGGAAGTTTCCGAACCTTGCACCGCAAACTTTAGGCAGGTTTGCTACAAACTGTTGTGCTATCTGGGGTGTGTATTTTTAGGTCCTTGTGAATTGAAGTACATGCAAAACAGGTGGAAGAATTTAAGGGACATGTATTTGAAAGCAAAAATAGAAGAAGGAGCCTACATACGAAGTGGATCAGCAGCACCTAAGAAGAAGATTTCTAAACACAAGTTTCAATTATTCGAGATTATGACATTTTTAGAGGACTTATCAGAAAAGATGCGGTAAATACATTATTAAAGTATTATATACCCCAAAGCAATATTATGTAATGTAATGTAATATAATATAATATGATTATATAATATAATATAATGTAATATAATTATGTAATACAATATAATGTAATCTTCATTCTCATCTTGTAGCAAAAAAATGTTCTTTCTTCCGAAAAAATTGAGCAAGCACCTTTCCTCTCATTGAGAAATCGTTTAAAAAGTGAATTTTTACGATTTCTAAATACAAATACTAAAATGAAATCTCGAGACTTCAGTCATTCTTCAGCAATTTTTCTTCTTCATAGAGGAAGCTTTGTAGTGGTGACAAAATCCAGTTTCCTAAAAAAGGTTTTTTTGAACATATTTCAAGGGCAATATATCTAATATGATGATTCCTTGTGTCGAAACGAATCGATTGACCTTTAAGTTTAATGAATTTCATTAAAAAATAAGAAAGTTATGGTTATTTAAAATTTTTAAAAATTAATTTTCCGCTATATGTTCTCAAATATTCAAAATTTTGAATTGATGTGAAAAAAATGAATATTCTTTAGGTCGAGGCGAATCGATTGACCTATATGATAACTATATTTCATTAAGAAATAAGAAAGTTATGGTTAATTGAATTTTTCAAAAATTAATTTTTCGACTATAATTTCTTAAATAATCAAAATTTGAAGCTGATGTAAGGAAAATCAAGATTCCTTTCGTCGAGACGAATCGATTGACCTATATGATTACTACATTTCATTGAGAAGTAATGAAATAATTTATTTTGAGGTTGAATAATGGAAGATTATTTCAAAAGGCAATAAGAACATAGATTCGTTTAATAAAATTGATAAAATAAAATTTCAATACAAAAAAAAAACTTTTTTTAAAACGACTATCATCCAAGCTTAATGCTTCCTCTGTGAGGAAGCAAATCACATTTGCTTCCAGGAAGCAAAGTGCTCATCGAGTGAGTACAAAAGTTGATACAACTTCACAGCTAGTTTATTTTGTTTTAAATGCTCCAAAGGCCTTAAAAGGAATGCAATTTTTTATCTCAACTAATTTCAATATTATCGTTTCTGTTGATTATTTTGTGCAAAATATAAATTTTTTAGAGCTTAGAAGAAAGTTTGGATAAGTTGGACTAATCTATTTTCCTAAATGTATTCACATTGTTGTTGGATTCTCAAAATTAAAATTAAATATATGTTAAAAATCATACAAATTGGAAATTCGAATTATTCATTTGACCTAAAAAAAAATTCCTTTATTTTAAATTTTGAAAATATACGCGCGTAATTACTTATTTTTTCTGCTTTACGTTTCATAAAGCGTCAATTTCAATTCCAACCGTCCCATGTAGGCAGAAAACGCTTGTGACGTAATGAGCGTCATCACAAGCACCAATAGCATTACATACTTTCTGTTATGTCCGCTTTAAAAAACTGCATAATTGGTCTAAAAAATCACGTCACAGACATCAACAGCGTTTTACGCCTGCATGGGACGGTAGAAACCAGATTTTACGTAACGTCAAACGTCAAATTTCAAAATATGCGCGCATATAAGGTAAATGTAATGTTTATACTTATATATGATTATTATTCAGAGCCCGTGCAGAAATTTCGACAGGGCTCTAGTGGGGCTCCGACGAGTTTTCCCCACCTCTACTCGGGCTCTAGTGAGGAAAACTAGTCGGGCCCCCATATAGAACGTAACGCTATGGCCATAGGGGCCCCACTAGATTTTCTAGTAGGGTTCTAGTGGGGGTCGCCCGCCTACAACCCCATTTAAGAGAAAGGCCCCTACGGGGCCCCTGCAAAGCCCCTGTGTTTGATTTAGGTTAGCAGCTAGGAGATTCCCTCTTCCTTCTCAGTCTTTGGCGTTGAGAAGAATATTTTTGAATTCCATGAGGAAGACTTTCTCATCGGTATTTTGGCCCATTGAATCTTTACGTGTGTTGGAATTAGCAGCTGAAATAATAATAGTACACTAAAATATGCCAATTGCTGAATTATAATTGATTGATTTTCATTTTTATACGTACCCCGAATTTTATAAATTTACTTATTTGACATTTTTTTGTATTATAATATAAGAGAATAATATTTTAGTTTGTGTTATTATTAGATTATATTTACTGTTAAATTATTCGTACAAATACAATATATTCAATTATTATTACATTATTTACCTTCGACGTGATCGTCGGAGCGAGCAGCTCCGAAAATCATAACCTCACTCTCATCGCATTCTTGTTCGATTTTTTTGCATTAAGCGGAACTTTTGACTGCGAAAACGTTTCTGCTCTCGCAGGCGCCTTTTCTCTTCCATCGTGGAGAAGAATAATTTTCAAACACAATAAAAAAATGACATAAAGAAATGAAAACACAAAACTTGAAAGCTCTGGCGAAGCACTGAACAGCTGTACTTGACATAACCTCTTTAACTTTAACTGACACATACGTGCCTGATTCCGAACAAAATTTTCAATAATGCCCTAAATCAAGTTTTATGGAAAAAAGCGTTCACATGCACACGAAGAAACACTATTTCTGCTTATTAAGAACGCCAAAACCCTACAAGTTAATACTTTAAGTAATAAGAATAAGATTTTAGGAATTTTCTGGTCGGGGCCCCACTAGATACAGATAGATTCGCCATACCTATACGAAGCATGGAATTCTTCACTAGAACCTGATAGGGCCCCCATCAGTTTTTTCTAGTCTAGATATTCTGATAGGGGCCCCTTCAGAACCCAACTTCAAATAGGGAAAGATGGGGAAATTTCTGCACGGGAGTATGGCAAACACATGCAATTAAGAGATGTATTTTCTAATTTAATTATATGGTATATTTTTATCAGAAAGAGCTATGATAAAACCCTATCGAAAAACCCTGTACGGGATCTCGTGACTGTTCCTGTACATGTTCCTTTGATAGAACTAGGACCAGATCTAGTATAAGAAACGTTACATGGTCAGCATAAGAAATTGAGACACGAACCTGTACACAAACATGTACAGGGACATGCAGAAAACGAGGGAACCCTTATGGGAACGTGTATACGTCTTAAGTGGCGACTGGCGACGAATGAACATGTAGGGGTTCCTGTAAACAATCTAGCATGGTTTCCGCCGTATCGGTAAAATTTTAATATAATAAATGTAATGATGTGGAGGAACATAGATACATATCTTTAATACACTGCCTCTTTTTATATTCTTGCAGATTCAACTCGCTAGCGGGAGAGCTAGGTCGTAGCACACACTGGTGGATTACTTTCAATAGGGTTCCTGTACAGGATTCGGTACGACATCCTTCACAGAATCCTGTACAGGAACCCTAGTGAAACTCATCCGCCAGGGTGCTCCAGGGCTTAGCTCTCTCGCTAGTGAGTTGGATCTTCAAGGTTCTAAAAAGGCAAGGCATTACAGATGACTATCCATGTTCCTTCACATCATCAAATTAATGACAATAAAATTATACCGATACGGAGGAAACCGTGCGAGATTCTTTACAGGATCCCCTACATGTTCATTCGTGGGCACTTAGGACGTGTACACGTTCCCGTAAGGGTTCCCTCGTTTCCTGCATGGTGCTGTACATGTTTGTGTACAGGTTCGTGTTTCAATTTCTTATGTTGAACCTCCGTACTAAAAAAAAGTCAGGAATCGTCAAGAATGGTCAGAAGTTCTGACGATTCCTGAACATCCTGACCATTTCTGACGAGTCTGACGATTTTTTAAGATATGCTAATTCACATCCTATCAAGTAGCTCATCGGCTAGGACTGCAGGTAGGCAACCCAAAAGGATTAAAAATTTAAAATACATTTTTTTCAATGTTGCATATACAGATTCAAATGATAGAAATTCAGAATCTACGGGTTTGGACGATTTCATATACCTAAACATTTTTCTAACAAATTTTTAATTAGATTAAGTATAATGTATCTCGTAAAGAGAAAGAGATACGTCAAAACGGACAAAATTTTAAGATTCACCTTCAGAGTCATTCAATATATAAATATTATTATTTACCCAGATAACAATTGTGCGACGCAGATCACCCGCAGATTGTGATTGTCAGGTTCTGCGTGCGATAACGCACTCATCTCGCCAGCATGGACTGCCGAGCACACATCTGCGAGCGCTATGAGTCGCATTTGGCCAACACACTCTGCATCACACAATACCGTGAGAATGTGACGCAGAGTCTGCACTCACTATGAGGGCAGAATTCTTTCTAATAATATTTAATTTTCCTATAGTTATTACTTATAAAATTAATTGTTATTGGAAAGTTATATAAACCATTTTCAAAACAATATTGAAATTTTTTTAATAATTTTTTTTTAATTTTGTGGATTTTTGGAAATATTAAAAAATTTTTGGGATTTTTTTGAAACTTTTGAAATGTTGGAAAATTGAAAAGTTTAAGTTTCGTTCTTTTTCCGGAAATGTACAAAAATATAAAGTATCCAAAAATTTACTTTAATTCGAAAAATTGTCAAAATTTCAAAAATTAGATTTTCCATCTTTATTTTTTTCTGGAAAAATTAATTCTTAAAATATATCCAAATTTTTGTTATTTTTAAAGTGATATCGCGCATTTTCTTTGTCAGTGCCGGTATTTATACACAACCTTGTTAAAAAAAATATTAATCTCCTCCATGTTTCTAGGCCATCCTGAATGTATTGAATATTATAAAAATAGATTAATAAAGTTCGTCAAATCAACGTCAATATTACAAAAAAATAATTAGTCTACTCAAATGAAGATTTCTTTGAAAATTATAGTTTTTTAAAATTCGCGGGAACCATTTCTCGAGGAATGCGCGCGCATGCCGGCAAATATCCAGTTTGCGAATTTCATCAAGCTCGCAAGTGAGTCGCGTCGTTTT
>CAKNXH010025361.1:0-16551 GCA_932178445.1 Andricus quercusramuli | reverse complement strand
ATTGTTTTAAAGGAATAAAAAAATTCCAGGAGCATAAGCAACATTCAGAAACATCATTAATTTTTTGAATATCGAATTTTCGAATGATATAAACAAAGCATGTTTGAAATGACAAAAAAGATTCCTTCGCAAAAATTATTGGTGGCCCTAAAAAGGGCCGTTTGTGTATTCGTAGCTCATGAAAATATTATAATCATAACATTCTCTTTCAATTTACTTCTTTGCTGAAGCCTTCTTTTTGGGAGAAGCTGCCTTCGCCTTTTTCGGGGCAGCCTTCGCAGCCTTAGGTTTGGTGGCAGATTTTGCCTTAGGTGGCTTTGCAGCAACCTTTGTAGACTTCTTTTCAACACCAGCCTTTTTCGCTTTAGGAGCCTTCTTCGCGGATGCTGGTTTCTTTGCCTTTGCCGCAGATTTAGCCTTTGCAGCAACCTTGGTAGATTTAGGTTTGGCCTCAGTTTTTCCCACAGGTAATTTGAAGGATCCGGCAGCACCTGATCCCTTAGCCTGCACCAAAGCTCCGCTGGCAACAGCGGATTTAAGGTACTTTCTTATGAAAATTGCCTGTTTGTCAGCATCAACTTTGTAAGTTGCAACAATGTACTTTTTGATTGCTTGAAGAGAAGAGCCCTTTTTTTCTTTCAAGGCCGTGACTGCTGCAAGAACCATCTCGGATGCAGGAGGATGAGCTGCCTTCGCAGTGACACGAGGCTTCTTTGTTTTTGGAGTAGCAGCCTTCTTAGGAGATGCAGCCTTCTTGGTAGGTGTTGCCACTGCTACAGGTGCAGCTGGAGATTCAACTTTGTCAGCCATTTTGATCTGCAAGTACACTTGAATACTTCGGAAAAAATTGAAATCTGGTTTTACAATATTTGAGTGCCGGTTGGAACCTTCGTATTGATGCCAGAGCGCGGATGGTGTAGAATGACCGCCAGCTCTCGCGCTTCGTGCGTTCGAATTCTTTGTCCCACAGGAACCATATTCCAATTTTTTTCTCACGTTTCAACGATTTTATATCTAGATTAATCAGATGCTATTTTCATATGTCAATGATAAAATATATTTTCTAACAGATAAAAGAAAAATATCTGGAGGAAGTAAATACGAAGACCCCGAAAAGGTCTATGCTTTGGAAGAATACTTTAAACGAGACAACGTATTCTGATCAAAGAATTGTTTAAAAAATAGGTTTCGAAACTTTTTTTGTAAAATGGCCTTCTGTATCTGATGTTCAATAGTTTTAGCTAGTTGGTAATGAATTTTATCCGATTTTGAGGAAAAACTGAAGGGGCAAGAATGGGGTAAAATAGGGGATCAGTTCTGAGTTTGAAGCGAGAGCAGACAATGCTGGAAATGGACGTTTGCGTCAATAATGCAAATTTGTAAACAACAAATTTGTCCATTTTTAGCAATTTTCGGTAGTTTAGTAGTTAATACATTTTTCTTATGTCATTAGTTAATTTTTTTGTTATTCAGATATATCATTTTGTATAGTAGTTTTATGACATTTGAATGATAATGAATATGTGAATATCATTATTCACCAATTAGATATTTATTGTGTAATTTTGATATTCTTTTGAGGGAACTTTTAAAAACAGTTCATTTGATATGAAAGTTGATTTTTAACGAATATGGATAAAATCAGGTATTAGAAAGTTGACTCATCAATGTAAGAACAAGCTTAGCATATATTTTTGTAATACATACTTTGAGTTGAATTTACATATAAAGTTAATATATTTATTATGAAAAAATTAGTGTGAATGTAAATGAAAGATAATGATTATATATAATTATTTATATGTGTATAATTTGAAGCATTATTCGATCTGTAATTTAGGTACGCGCAGCCACGATCATAATAAACATAAATAAAAAAAAGCATAAACAGGCGTTTACTCTTCGTAGCATATAATTTAGGGATTATTAATTTCAACTCAATCATCATACAGAATTCCTTGTAAGTGTTTGAAATTCAGTTGTTCAAAAATGAAATTTCAATTTTTCTCTGAAAATCCTCTTTCCTGAATAGTAAAATATCTCCGGACATCAACAAAGTTAATATTTCTAGTATGAATGTAACAAGTTTTTAACCATAAAACATCAAATTAATCTAGTAACAACTAAAAAAAAAGATCTGCATTCATTTTCATTTTCGAGGTTTTCTCAAAATGAGAACGTTTTATTTTCTGTATAATCATCTTGGAAAACCTGTTTCCCCCCTTAAAAATCAGCTATGGTAGACAAAATGTGCTGAATTAATTGTTGGCGTAGTGCCGATTTTTTTGTAGAAAAACTCAAAAATATATTTAATGTTAAAAACCGAAAGTGGAGTAACTTTTTAATTAAAAAAAGTTATACTTATCGGGAAGCTATATGAAAAAATGTTTCCAGATCCCTAATAAAAAAACATGTGCAAGAGGTGGTTAATAGAGATCCACTAGTCGATGCCCCTCCATTTTTTGATTGCAACTAGCACAAAAAAAAATCTCTGGAATGTCTAATAAAAAACATCTTTAAGCTTAAAGTCTTCCGAATGCAGCGATATGTTCACTTTTATCCTAAAAAAATTTGTCAATAATTAGAGTGCAAAATTTAAAAAAAAAACAGTGTTTATCGGCCTCCTTTTTCAAGGGTCCACTTTGACCTGTTCCCAGAAGGAGGGCGACGTTAAGAAAAATCTGAAAAAATTCACAGATATTCTTTGAACATTCCTGAATGCAATGCATTTTTCAAAATGCTGAAATATTCAATAGTTTCCTTTTTAGGGTGATTTATTTAAAAAAAACTTTATCTTCAAAACGAATGCATATATGAAGTCGTTTAATGGCTCCAAATGTGCAGTTTGGTCATGCTGTTGCAGTGCAATACTTAAATTTATGATAAAATCATTCTTACGCGATAAATATCATTTTGAATATTTCTGACTTTAATCAGTGTGGGCGTGTGGCCAGCACAGCGGGACAAGTGGCAGCAAAAACGTACCCTTTCAATGACAATAGTAATTCCAGAAGCAAGACAAATTCCCGAAACAGATGTGGTTGGACGAAGCAAGGCCGTCTCAACTTCTTCAAGATACATTTACAGAGCGGGTCCTCAGAAAATCGAAGACCATTTGTGAATATTAACCCGATTACGAATATTTTCAATAGAAAATTTTTTTTTATGAATTTCTTCTAAAACTCCTACAATCCTGGATGTCCTTTAAACTGACTCCATTTTTTTTGTGAAATCCACATTATTTTTGAAATTTTCAGATATCTTCATGAATACTCATGAGGGGCTAATGCTCTACTTTTTACTCCCTAGGGACTGAAAAGTGACGTCAGAGATGAATAATGAAGATTATGCATCTATGAGCTTGCACTTTATGATTATCAGCCCACTCACGGTAAAAACTGAGAGGAAATTTTGGTTGCAGTTAATAGAATTTTGCGGTTATTTATGGAAAGTTACCATATATACCTGTCAAATTACCATACATTACCGAAATTTTCCATAAATTTCCGGAAATTTATGGAAATTTGTAAAAATGAATTTTGGGTATTCCATGGTAAGTTACCATATTTACCTGTAAAATTACCATAAAAACAGGAATTTTTCATAAATTTTCGGAAATTTATGGACATTTTTGAAAATGAATTTTGGGTAAGTTACCATATATACCTGCCAAATTACCATAAATGACCGAAATTTTTCATAAATTTCCGGAAATTTATGGAAATTTTTAAAAATTAATTTTGGGTATTCCATGGTAAGTTACCATATTTACCTGTAAAATTACCATAAATTACCGAAATTTTTCATAAATTTCCAGAATTTTATGGAAATATTTAAAAATGAATTTTGGGTAAGTTACCATATTTACCTGTAAAATTACCATAAATTACCGAAATTTTCCATAAATTTCCGGTAATTTATGGAAATTTTTAAAAATGAATTTTAAGTAATCTATAATAAGTTACTATAAATCACCTTTAAAATTACCATAGATTAGATTAACATTAATTTCATGCTTTATTATACAAAATCTAATATGGACTGAAATCATGACTGTATTTCGAGAAATGCCTGAAATCATCCATTTGTTATAAAAAATATCGTATGCGCCAAGGGGGACAGGCGCTTTTTTCCCCCTAGGTGCGTAATATACTATTGTTGATAATTTGTCTTTCTTGGTAGCAAGTTAATTTGTTTAGTTGAAAATTAATTTAATTGAATAATTATAATAATTACATAATTCATTTTATTTGCTCAAAAACTTATTTCTCTAACTGAAAATTAACTTGTACTTGCAACCAAGGTGAAAGAATAATTTTGTTAGGAGATATGAACGGATGGGTCGGCATCCAGCGTCAGGATACAGATACAGGAGGGGTGCTAGGTAATTTTGAGGACCCAACAAGAAGAAATTATAACGGGGAAAAATTAGTTAGCTTATGTTTAGAGAAGGGCCTATTTATTACAAATACTTGGTTTTGACATGAAATGATCCACACTTACACCTGGTGTAAAGGAAATAACCGCAGTATAATTGACTTCGTTATTGCAGATGAAAGACTAAGAGAACTAGTTACAGATACAAGAGTCATGAGGGGGGGGGGGTCCGAATCCAATACTGATCATTACCTTTTAGTCTCCAAAATGAACTTCGGGCGGGGATGGAGAAGAAAGAGAACCAAACAAACGAAACAAACGCGAATCAAGGTCGAAAATGTACAGAAACCGGAAGTGCGAATAGATTTTCAGAATAAGATAAACGAACGCATAGATAAGGCAATTTGGAAGCCGCTTGAAAGCAATAAAGTTATAAAGGGCGCGTGGGCTTTATTACGGGATACCACCCGGGTAAAAAAATTTTGTATGGGATTGATCTAGGAAAACATCTGGGAAATCGTATAGGTGTCATCTCTCAGATAGTATAATAAAAGTATGGTAAATGAGACGATCCCATACTTCATGTCTATTTGAATTATGTATGGTGTATGTACAGCTCAAATCTAGCTAAAGTATAACAAGGTATAGTCGAAGTATAGGAAGAGTATAGCTAAAGTATATCTTAGAAGTATAGCTGAAGTATAGCTGAAGTATAGCTAATGTATATCTGTAAAGTATAGCTCAAATATTTCAGGACTATAAATAAAGTATGCCTAAAGTATAGGGAAAGTATGGCTATAGTTTTTTTTTTTTTTTTTTTTTTTTTTTTTTTTTTTTTTTTTTTTTTTTGGAGAGGAGGTGAGAATGCATTTACGCACTGAGTGTGGGACTCGACCTAAAAACGGTAATACCCACTAAACTCACCTCCTCTTTCCGCCAACCCATGTCCTCGGAACCGCTTTCGCATTACTTCAAGGACATGGGGGTAAGGCCACTAAGTCGTGCTTCGACTTTCACTTTAGGGTGCCAGCTTGGCATTCTTCCGATCATCATCCAACCAGGATGCACGCATCGTCCTCAGTAGTGTGTTGGTACCACACAACGGGCTCGTCGGCCTTCGGCAT
Organism: Andricus quercusramuli; assembly: GCA_932178445.1. Taxonomy (NCBI): domain Eukaryota; kingdom Metazoa; phylum Arthropoda; class Insecta; order Hymenoptera; family Cynipidae; genus Andricus; species Andricus quercusramuli. The sequence goes on along the minus strand of CAKNXH010025361.1, from coordinate 11,050 downwards.
CCTGGTTGCGTATTGCTCGTCTAGGTAGTGCGTCCTTGAGGCTTCCTCGACAAGGCTGCCTCTCGGAACGCCCTACACCTCATTGTCCCGGGACGATGATCTGTCCGGGGCTTATCTTCCTTTGTGGCGCAGAGGAAGCACTGCGGCAAACTTTCGCATGCCGCAGCCTTATGGCCCTCCTTGCCACACCTCCAGCAGGCCTTTGTGCGGTCTGGGCCATCGCAACCGGCTGCCATATGGCCGAAGCCCAGGCAGCGGTAACACCGAACCCTTTCCACCTTTTTGTGTACACGACAGGACACCCACCCCACCTTCAGGTGTCCTGTGCGTACCATCCTCGCGGCTAGTTCCTCGGCCAACTCCACGAAAGCCTTCAGGTTGCCCCTGAAGGGTCTTTTCGTGAGGCTGACCTTCACCTGTCCCATACCCTCGTTTCCGAAGTAGCTTCTCACAGCCGTTTCTACTTCACCAGCATCAGTCGTAGGATCGAGGTCCAAGACCTCGATCTCGGTACGGGGGACGAGCTCGCGCACGAAACCCCCCACCCCAACCGCCTCCTTGACAGCAGCCGAAAATTCGCCCCTGCCCTCTGCTCTAGGTCCGAGCTCCACAATGACCTCCCCATTCCTAGTTTGCCTGACACCCCTGATTTTTACACCAAGGGTGTCCGGCTTCACCTTCGACTTGAGGTCCTTGAGGACTTCGGCGTAACTTAGACCCTCGGCCGGTTTGATAAGAACCGCCTCGGGTCGAGCTCTTCTCTTCGTCTTCTTCCCCGCTTTTGGCATCTGTGATGATGCTGCAGCACTCACTCCTCCCTTTTTGGGCGTAGACGTCGCTTTCGCAGCAGCGTTGCCGGTCTTTGCCTTCTTCATCGCCGGCCTAGGTTCGCTCGGCTCGACGGGACTCAGTGTGAGCTCCCGCTCACGCTTCCCAAGTTTGGGGGCGGGAGTTATCTCGGCATCTTCGGTCGGAGTTCCCGTCTGGCTTACATTCCTTCTCTCCTGCATCTCAAGGCGACTCTCCTCCAGGTCAACCTTGAACTGCTCCGTGATAATATTTTCTCTCACCTTCCTCCGATTATTCATCGATTGAGTAACGTAACAGAAAACGCCTTCATTTATCATCGTCATATAAGCCGCCTTCTCGGTCAGCTCTTGTGCCGCATCGATACCTTCCCTTATTCTCATAAACATATTAGGTTTTGAGTTAGAGAAGTTCTTCATCCCTTTCAACACTCCTTTCAGTTCACGGAGATAACCACGTACCTCCTTGAAGTTCTTCATAACTTGCCTAACGTCGGCTCTCATCTCGGCCTTCGCATCACTGTCCTCATAGTCCTCCACGACGTCCAACGGACCACCCAACTCCTCACATACACTTCGGTTCAAAGTTTGTTCATCTTCCATTTCAGATATTTAGCCTAAGACAGATCACAGAAAAACGCTTGAGAGTAGGAAAGAAAGTTTTCTGTGCATTTATTGACCTAGAAAAAGCATTTGACAAGGTAAATAGAATTAAACTTTGGGAAGTCCTTAAATAGTATGGAGTAACAATATATACAATATATACAGGTAGTAAAGCGAGAGTGAGGGTAAATGGGAAACTGAGTGACTGGTTCGATATTATGCAAGGCGTGAAAAAAGGATGCGTTATGTCCTTGTGGCTATTTATCATATTCATGGATAAGTGTCTAAGAACTGCCCTCTTCGACGAAGAAGGTGTATATCTCGAAACCGTCAAGGTACGTGGGTTCGCTTTCGCAGATGACAAGATTGTTATGGCAGAATCAGCCGAGGACTTGCAAAGAATGTGGAATAAACTTAATACAAGCATGAAGAACATGGGCCTCAAAATTAACGTGAATAAAACGAAAATCATGGTGTTGAAGGAAAAAGTGAGAAAACAATGTGCAACATTGTCCTAAATGATGAGAGATTAGAACAAGTTGACAAATACGTATATCTAGGTAGTCTATTCACTACCGACGGAAAAATAGAGGAGTTAGATAGGTGCATAAATAAGGGTAAGCAGGTTATCGGTAGAGCAGCGTCCATCCCCGAAAATAAAAACATATCAAAAAAAGCTAAAATGGCCATACACAATTCTATATTCATACCGACTGTACTATACGGTAGCGAGACATGGACCTGTCAAGAAAAGGACAGGAGTAAACTCAACGCGATCGGCATGAAACCTCTGCTCATAATATGCGGGAAAACACTGATGGACAAAGTCCGAAACGAGCAATCCGAATCCGAACAATCCGAACTCTCGATCGAACAACCACGTACTGGCCCCTCTCGGTAAGAGAGGCCGGTGCGAATCTAAAAGAAACACAAGGGCTATTAATTATTTTCAATAACTCGAACACGCTATTGAAACAACCACGTACTACAAACGTAATTTTCAACTACACAAGACAAATATGCATACAAAAGGTGAATTTTCAATTCAAAAAGACTAATTTTTAACAAAGCAGTTGAATTTTCGACCAAACAAATAACTTGTCAATAAAATAATGTAATTCTCAAGAAAATAATTGATTTTTCCACAAAATAATTAAATTTTCAATCCAAAAATTAGAATTTTTAACTGAAACAAATTAATCTTGATCCCAAAATATAATTATAGACTTCTCGATTAAAAATAATGAACTTTCAATCAGAAAACTATTTCTTCTTAAGGAGATGAATATTCAGGAAAATAATTAAATTTTTAATTAAATATTACTATTTTAACTAAAACAGATGAATTATAGAACAGAAATATCATAGTACACTTTTGAACTAGAAAGGATTAATTTTCAACTGCACAAGATAATATATGCATACAAAAGATGAATTTTCAGAAAAACAAAAAAACAAAAAATCTGGTTCTTAAGGGCCTTCCAAATCTACCCATGCAGGATATTTTCAACGAGATGATATCACAGGATGTAGGATGCACAAAAGTGGCGCTGTTAAAGAATCGCAAAGAGGAAGAAGAATAGGAAAAGAAGAGTAACGAAGAAAAAATCACCAAGGTATACCACCCGAATTTTTTGGTGGTATTCAGACCGGATGCAGACATGAAAAAAGTGAGAAATATTAGGTATTAATGCTCAGCCAGGATATACTGGGAAACTTCTAAAAACACAAGACGTGCTATGCAATGTGCCAACTGTTTGGGAGCACACCCAGCAAACTATTCAAAATGTGAAACCTATATCAAACACTTAGAAAAGGTGGACTCTTTCAAAAGTAAAAAGTCTTATCACGTGAGACGGTGCACAGGGCTGAAGCCCATCTCGAAAAACACATCAAAGTTTTCCACCGATGAATACAACGACTTAAAATGTACTCACAACACAAGGAGCAGCCAAGCACACATGGAATATACAGGGGGGCGAGGTGCTTACAGCTAGTGGAGCTGCCAAGCATAGGAAGAGGAAGACATGAACAAGGCGATCCACAGCAGCGGAGCCAACAACTAAATTCCGTTTTTTGCGAGCTCACCGACGAGCTTCAAAAGCTGAATAAAACGTGCAACATAGCTAGGATGCTGAGGTTAGTAAAATTATTGAATGCGAGGTTAGTTTCGTGTAAAAATGACCTGGAAAGGTTCGAAGTTTTTTCGAGTATTATTGCGAATGACAATGATTAGGTCGAGAACTAGGATATTAAATGTTGTGCATTGGAATGCGAATGGCTTGTGTCGTAATCTGAGTGAATTGAAAGATTCAACATAATCTTGATATATACCCATGGGCGGATTAAGATCCTTCGGGCCCGGATCTACAATAACCACGGGGCACCTTCAAGGGGGCGGATTTGAGGAAAAAGAGCATATTCTTGGAGAAAAGGGGGGCCCCACTAGCGTGGGGCCCGGTGCTTCAGCGCCACCAAGCACCCCCCATGATCCGGCACTGTATATACCATAAAGTTGATATCATGCTCATAAATGAGACTAAATTAATCCCTAGTGCAAATATATATGTGCCGGGATATAATCAAATCCGTAACGATACGCTAAATGGTAGAGTGGGGGGAGAAGTCCTAATCTTAATTAGAATGTCAATAAGCTACGGTTATGCGGAAATAAATACTAACAGTATTGAGGCAGTTGCAATTAAAATGATGGATAACTTGGTAATTGTATCGGCATATAACCCACTGCAAACGAAACTTGATACAGAAGATTTATATGTGACCGTCCACGAAGAAAGGGGCCTAATGCGTCAACGCTGAATTTTACAGGACGGGCGATTGTAGCAGAGCCAGCAAGCCAGCATTTAAGTAGTGGGGATGCGTCTACGGAAAGCACCCCCTCCACTTACCACTACACTTTTAGGCACGAGCCAGTGGATCTCACGGACACGTCGCGTACAGCTGTGTGGTAAGTGGTGGGGCTGGCTTTCGTAGGCCTCTCGTTCGCTCTCCCCGTACGCTATCATGCCTATGTTTGTAGCTTAATAACAAGAAAAATAATTCACTTAAAAAATTTGGAGTTGACTACGAAGCGTGCAGTACAAGATTACTACAGATTTCGGTATTCATAACGAGGAGAGCGAAGGTGTTTGGCTCGCGTTTTCCTCACAGACGAATGCGCATGGAGCGCGCCTGTGGATTATTGTGCTGATTATTTGGACGAGATGGGTGGCGATTCATCTGGACCACCGAATAGCAAAAAACAAAGAACTGAAGATCTCTCAAGCTCGAGTAGAGAGACGACATGTAACTATACCAAACGTACCAGTATTCAATAGTTTTGGAGCACTGCGCTCCTTAACCACAAAAGATCCTATGCAGTATGAAGACGATGACCGCTCTGAAAAATCGGATACTACAGACAATCCTACTAACAAGAAATCTACAGACAAGAAGGTGAAACTACCTCCCATAGTGATCACTGACCGCATCATAGACTAATCCAAGTGCATAAAGACTATAGTGAACACAACAACCAACAAAGAAGCCAGAGTAATATATGCTCCGAACAAATTGATAATACACTGTTCAGCATTGGTAGACTACCTCGCTATTCAGGATAAGCTAAAAGAAGAAAAATGGCTAATCCTACGAAGAATCCCGTGTTCCTTCTGACATTCGACAAAGAAGTGGACTTAAGAAAAGTGTGGGCAGTTAAATATTTGTGCTATATGAAAGTAAGGTGGGAGCAATATAAAAATTCTAGGGGGGTACCTCAGTGCCACAATTGTCAAGCTTTTGGGCATGGAACTCTCTATTGCCAACAGAACCCGAAATGTGTTAAATGTGAGAAGCATCATTTAACAGTTAAATGTGACAAAAAAAAAGTGACCCTCCTAAGTGTGTGAATTGTGGTGGTAGTCACCCGGCGAACTATTCAAAGTGTAGTGTTTACTTAAAGCACTTGGAAAAAGTGAAACTCAAAAGAGAATCTACCAGAAATGGCCACAGGGGACCAGGCAATAGAGACAGGAGAGAAAGACAAGAACCAGCTCAGCAGCCCCTTCCAAAACAGAGGGACTTCCCGGCTTTAAGGGTGAGAAATCCTCCCCCGCAAACCACTTTAGAGCCGACACACACGCTCAGGTGGGGACCGCAAAAGGACAAAACAACGGACTTCCAGAGCTTAATGGAAGAGATGCAGAAGCTAAACACATTAGTAGACTTAGGTAAGATGTTAAGGCTCGTTAAATTGTTAAACAATAAGTTGGCTCATTGTAAAGATAATATGTCGCAATTGCAAGTATTTTATGAAGTTCTAAATGGCGAATATTAGAAGAAATATTTCTACTCTTACTCTGAGCCATTGGAATGCCAATGGTTTCTGTGGTAATCAAGCTGAAATTAAACAATTTATTTGTGATCACAAAGTAGATGTAATGTTGCTCAGCGAAACTAAACTAAGTGTTAAGAAAAACTTTAAAATGCCTGGCTTTACTTGTGTTAGGAAAGATAGAGATACAGGTGGAACTGGGGGTGGGGTGATGATTCTTATTAATTGATTAAACGAACTTCTTAAGTGAAGTTCTATCGAAATTATATGAGAGCCTCGTTCCAAGAGATTATACTTATCTTACCATGTAGTTATCTCCAAGTCCGCTAGAATGCACAACCTTTATAGTTCAAAGAAAGGTAAAAATACAGGCTGGGGGGCCCCAACTTTGCCATCACGGCCCTGCGTTCTACCGGCGCCATTCATATATTTTAGAGGTGTGTTATATGCATATTTGAAAGAAAAATATTAAAGATGTAATGATCAAAATTTGGGATGGGCTCTAAAGAAATTTTTGTTTGTCAAAATTTTCGCATAAAGGGTGGGAGTATAATCTCTTCGAACGAGGCTCTCATATAATTTCGATAGAACTTCACTTAAGAAGTTCGTTTAATCGATTAATTATATTACGAGCCTCGTTCTCGAGATTATACTTATCTTACAATGTAGAGGTTTAGAGAGAAGGGTATAATATTTTTCTTGCTCTCTATGTTTTATTTAAAGACTTAATATCTGAATGAACACAGATCGAGTACTAATATTAAATACGAACTATGCAGTTTATAAAGTAAAAGATATACTTAGTATAAGAGAACTATGCTTAGTTTTTGGATAGTACAGCCTGAGCGAAATTGTTATTAATCATTCTAATAGGCCTATTGTACACTTTCGCGAACATTTCTGACTGTGGAGTCCATCCAGCAGTTTTGCGAATAATGTCTATACTAATCCCACTTTGGTGGGCAGCCGATGTGGCAGCGTGACGGGTCGAGTGGCTCGAAAAAACATTAGTGTCTATACCACTCTTTGTCAAAAATTTTTTGACCCATCTACAAATAGTTTGTGTAGAAACTGGTTTGTAAGGCTTTTTCGGAGAGATAAATAATTTATCGGTATTAAGCCGCAACTTTGATGAATCTTGTAAATATTTCAATAGTGTCGAGGCAACGCATAGTTCTGGTTTTGACCTGAGAAAAGGAACTATCAACAGCGGTTGATCTCTGCCTGGGGCCGATGTTTTTAAAATGTCCTGAATTCTAATTTGTATTTGGTCTGGTGTGACGGAAATGTTTTGTATTCTAATGCTTGCTATTGTTTGAGCTCTTTGGGCGGTTGCGAGGCTGAGCAGCGTAACGGTTTTGAGTGTTAGTCTATCGAAAGGAAGATTATCTAAAGGATAAAATTGGGCTACGTAGTTAAGTACAATGGAGACGTCCCATATGAACGAATATTTTGGAAGGGATGGTTTTAATTTAAAGACTCCTTTAAGAAATCTTGAAATCAATTTATCATCCCCTATTTTGCTCGAAGAGATTAGAGAAACTGTTGATCGGAATGAATTTAATGTTCCGTACGAAGCCCCGCCCTTAAATTTTTTTGTCAGAAATTTCACCACTGATTTGCTGTTTGGTTCGAAAAAATTTAGACTCTCGGATATACAAAACTGATGCCACTGATTCATTGCAACCTGGTACTGATTTAAGGTGGATTTTGATAATGATGCTAAGATAATCTTGACAGATTCAGGAGGAGATCCCTTTCTCAAGAAAGCCTGTTCGATAACTTTCCTGCCATCAATTCGAGTGTTTGGGCCCTGGGATGAGTCTTCGTCCTACAGGGAGATAATAATAGAGAAGGATTAGGTTCAAATATAAGAGGTTGACCTATTAAGAGCTCATAAAATAAGGGATACCAGGGTTGATTCGGACAGTTAGGGACCACAGCTATTCCGGAGGACTTTTCGGCTTTAATCTTTTTCAGTACTTTACTTATAACCGCGAAAGGAGGAAAGGCGTAAAAATTGTATTGAGACCAATCAAAGGTAAACGCGTCAATCTGTACAGCTGCAGGGTCTGGGAACCGCGAACAATAACAGGTACATTTTTTGTTTTGGTTAGTGTCAAACAGGTCGATATCAACTCTGCCGAGAGTGTGTGTAATTTTGTTAAATGCCACACTTCACAGTTCTCATTCCGTATCGTCGTTTCTAATTCGGGATAAAGCATCAGCTTGTATGTTTTCTCTAGACGGAATGTATGAGGCGAATAAAAATATGTTCTTGTGTTCCGCCCAATGCCAAATTTCTTTCGCGAGAGCACGTAATTTGGGAAATCTTGTACCTCCCATCTTATTCACGTAGGCGATTGCAGTCGTATTATCGACTCGGAGTAGGATCTGACAATTACGGCTGTTATTTGCTGTTATTTGCCCGTATGTGTTACTTATGCCATCAGTAGAGCCCTAACCGGAACCCGAAGCGTCAGTCAATATGATTTTCGCGTATTGTCCATCTTTAATTAGGCTTTTGGCGTTATTAATGCTTTTTTGCCACCAAGTTAAGTCCATTGAAAGCTCTACTGGTATTGTTATCTGTGTATCGTAGTTAAACCCGCTTTTAGAAAGAGATACATCTCTGAATCTTTCCATTTCTTTTAAGTACAGCCAACCATAGTCGATACCAGGACAAGCGGCCACCAATTTGCCTATTAGTTGAGAAATGTCCCTAAGGGAATGGGCAGAATTAACTGTAAAGTCGGTGACCAGCTTTCCTAAAGACAAACGCTTTTTATCAGTAATGCTAATGGAGAAGTTTTCGGAATCTATCACAAAGCCTAGAAATTTACATTTTTTCGTCAGGTTTACCTTACTTTTGCGCATATTGACTAAAAAACCTAAGGACTGTAAAAGAGCCGAAGTTTTTTTAATGTTGTCTTGACATTTAACCAGAGAATCTTCAATACAAAGTATGTCGTCCAAGTAGAAAACCGAAGAAAAATGCTGAAGTCTAAGAATGCTCATGACCGGTTTCATAATTTTTGTAAATATATAGGGGCTGGTACAAAGTCCGAAGGGTAAACATGTAAATTGGTATAGCGTGCCCAGAAACTCAAAGCGCAGGAATTTTTTACTAGACTCATGAACGGGAACAAGGTGGAATGCATAAGAGAGATCGAGAGAAGCCATGTAATAGCCTGGGAAAATTAAATTTCTCACTGTTCTTAGATCTTCCATTTGGAAATGATCTGGATCCATAAATTCATTCAAACGTTTAAGGTTTAAAATGAATCTATAGGAACCGTCTGGTTTGGGTCTGAGAAAGTAGGACGATAAGAATTGATTTGGGAGCGGTTGGCAGGGTTCAATAACCCATTTTTGTAGAATTAAATCTATGGCTTCTCTATATCTGTCTAATTCACTTTCCGGTATGTTCACAATCGGTATGGAATTTTGGATAACAGGCCTGGTAAACATTATTTTATAAACGGTAATGCATTGTAAAATAAATGCATCACTTGTTATTTTTCTCCACTCATCGATGAAGTATTTCAAACGGCCTGCCACTACATATACTTACGTCGATTATTTTTTCTTCGGTTGAAGAAACTTTTTCGGCGTCTCGCTCTTTGGAAACTGTTGTTTCTGTGTATTCTTGAAGGGTAGGCGAGGTCTGAACTGAGTTGAGCCTGCCGAACCGGGGCCAGGCCTGAACCCCGGGCGACGATTGTAGTTTTTTTCTTTTGTGTGCCACTTGTGGATGACTGTGGTTTAGCATCTGCGATGAGCTTTTCGATAGCTTTAGCTTGTTTTAATTTAGAAACTAGGTCGTTTCCAAAAAGGTACTCATCGGGTTTGGACTTATCCAGGATTTCCTTGATTGCTTTGTTAAAGCCTGGTGTTATCGTGATCCTTCTTGCGACCGATTGCTTGTGATAGACATCGGAAAGAATCTGTAAGGCATCGAAAAAGTTCTCGAAAACCTGTACTGCGTCAATGCTCTCAGTTTCAGTGATTAGAGTTGAAGTGACAGCTCCCACGGCCATAAGAGCTGAGCCAATGGCGTTTTGGGTTTGCCTTTTGAGGTCATCTCTCTTCTTAGCAGGAAGAGACATTCGCGCCTCGACTGGGGCGTTCATTTTGGGGCCCTCCAGAAAATCAACCCGTTTATACTTGGTAAGCAGGTCTTCTAAGTTTTTCTTCAACAGACCTTTTTCCGTCCAATATTTCAGCCTGGACACGATGTGTGGATTTAAAGATAAATCCAGTGATTTTGACAGGGATGGATCCTCACCGAGGATCTCCTTGAAGCATTCATTGATTTCAATGTCAGGCTTAACGGGGTCTGTAGTCGATGGCGTTTCGTCTCCTTTCATTGTTTCTAAGGGATTAGAAAGAGAGTGTAAGACCAAAGGATGCTTATGTTCTTATGCATGTGTGAGATTAGAATATTAATGTCTTGTCGCCCATACAAGATCATTGATGTATTTGAAGACCCGTCTTGCCGCGCGTACAAGCTCGTTTAAAATATTGCATAAGAACGTCTTGAAAATATTTATAACAGAAAATAATGTTAACGTCATGCCTCTCGTACAAGCTCGTTAACTAGATTATGTAGAAAATAAGCGTATTGCCGCTCGTGCAATCTGGTTTAAATATTTTATAACAGGTATTAAATATTAACCTCGTGTCTTTTACACCAACTCGTTAACAGCAATTCATAAAGTAGAACGTCTTACCGCTCGTGTAAGCTCGTTTTATTAGAATTCTAATGTCTTGCCTCCAGTGCAAGCTCATTAGGTAAATTGCAAGTAGTATTGCGTAGTTTGTTAAACAAAGATTTATAGATTATGGGAAACAATGAGTTTTACCTTGTTTAGTAGATTCTACATCTGGTAAGTCGAAAGGGTCGCCGTATTCTTCGTGAAAGATGTATTCAGGATCGTTTTCCTTTTGGGAAGTGTTCGACTCGTCGTCCGAGGAAAGGTCATATTCGGTTAAATTGCCATGCCCCTGCATGCGACGTACTTTGGTTACCAAGGCGTCCAGGAGCTCGTTATTCGCTCTTTTCATATTCATTGTGAGTAGATAGGTAGGGGGGTTTCTAACTCACTTTTTTCCGTACGATTAGCAACTTGCGGCTAGACTGTAGAATGCTGTGAGATTGGTTTCGCTCCTTGTGCTGACTTGCGAACCACAGTGTTGAAGTATCCAATATCGATATAGAAAATCAGTACTTGAATTGGAAATCAATACTTGAATCCGGAGAATGGAACTTTTTCGCCTAAAAGTATGGAATGGGATATCTGACGTC
>CAKNXH010025316.1:0-11689 GCA_932178445.1 Andricus quercusramuli | reverse complement strand
GTCTATTTCGGCAGAAAATTCGTCATTCTGGATTTAAAATTCAGCTTTTTTGTTAAGAATTTAACTGTCTTCTAAAAAATTCAATTATTTCGTTGGAAACCCTGGCGGACCGAACGAACGGAGCAGATACGCTACAGCGTATCCTTATAGTATCCACATCGTATCCTCTCCGTATCATGCAAGAATAACTCATTAAAAAAGGAAGATGAACATTTCACTTATTGAAATTCGAATTCTACCTGAAATTTTGCGTTAAAAGGTAACGGAGTAATCGCAATAGTTTTTCTTGCAACATGAAAAACTTTTAAAAAATATAATACTTATCGATAACGTGGGCTGAAGGCGACTTCAAACGCATCGTCGACGGATAAAGCCTATGAACTGCTACTGAATGACGATGCGTTTGAAGTCGTCTTCAGCGCACGTCATCAATAAGTATTATATTTATTAAAAGTTTTTAATGTTGCAAGAAAAACTATTGCGATTACTCTGTGACCTTTTAACTCAAAATTTCACGTAGAATCCGAATTTCAACAAGTGAAATGTTAATCTTTCTTTTTTAATGAGTTTTTCTTGCATGATACGGAGAGGATACGATGTGGATACTATAAGGATACGCTGTAGCGTATCCGCTCCGTTCGTTCGGTCCGCCAGGGAATGCAACGGTTTTTAGTTGAAGTTTAATCTTTTATGTTAAAAATTCGATTATTTAGTTGAAAATTCATCTTTGTAGGTTGAAAACTCAACAATATGGTAAAAAAATTAACTTATTTGTTAACAGTTTTATTATTTTATTGAAAATAAACCTAAATTAGTTTAAAATTCGATAACTCAGTCAAATGTCAACCAATTCTACCCAGACAGATTTCATTACAGACTAACACAGACAGATTTTAAAAGTTTCATTAAATTGTTTTTAAAGCTGAAAAAAAGAGAAACCTTGAATATTTTCTACACTAACATCGTGATATTTCACCTTGATAAAATAAACAATTCCAAAAAAAAAAAAAAATTTTTTTGGTTTAAAATCAGATTTTAGGGGCGTATGAGAAATTTCACATATGACACTTTTTTAGTTCCACTAGACCTACAAATTCTACTTAATGAAGCAAGAGAACTGGCGATGGAACTGTCTAGCGCTGTATTTCCAGCTCAGTACAGGGTCTCTTTTGTGCCAGTAGAAGTCGGATGGGCCGCAGGCGAAAAGGGGAGGTTAGAGGAAAGGAGGAAGGCAAGCCGGAAGAAGAAGGACACGAGTCAAACGGGGACTCAGACTGAACAAGCCGTGGAAGCTCCCTCCACCCATTTTGGGAAACGAGAGAGGGAGCGCACCCTGAGCCCCGTGGAGACAGGGTCCTCTAAACCAAGGACGAAGAAGTTGAAGACGCGCAACGCGGCTGCAGCGTCCTCAACCCCGAAGAAGGATGAGGTAGGGGCGACTGAAGTTGCATCCAGACCCATGAAGAAGGAGAAACAGAAGAGAGCCCGAACCGAGGCGGTCCTGATAAGGCCAGCCGAGGGTTCGAGCTATGCGGAGGTCCTCAGGAACCTCAAACAAAAGGTGAAGCCGGACACCCTTGGCGTAAAAATCAGGGGTGTCAGGCAGACCCGAAGGGGAGAGGTTCTTGTGGAGGTAGGGCCAGCTGCGGATGGTGCATCAAAGCTGTCCCCGGCCATCAAGGATGCGGTGGGAAATAGGGGGAACGTGCGTGAGCTCGTTCCCCGAATCGAAGTGGAGGTCCTGGACCTCGACTTGATCACCGACGAGGAAGATGTGGAGGCTGCGGTCCGGAAGCATTTCGGAAAGGCAGCAGCTGGAGAGTTAAAGGTGAACATTACGAAGAAGGCCTTCAGAGGTAATCTGAGGGCCTTTGTCGAAATGAAAGAAGATCTGGCGGCAAGACTCCTCCGCACGGGACACCTCAAAGTGGGGTGGGTGTCCTGTCGTGTGCGGAAGAAGACGGAGTCAGTTCGGTGTTACCGCTGCCTGGGCTTTGGCCATATGGCGGCGGGATGCAGGGGTCCAGACCGGACCCAGGCCTGCTGGAGGTGCGGCAAGGAGGGCCATAGGGCTGCGGCGTTCGAAAGTACGCCGCAGTGCTACCTCTGCGCCGCTAAAGAAGTGAAAACCCGGACCGACCATCTGCCGGGAACAATGCGGTGCGCGTCGTCACCACTGAGGACGATGCGTGCATCTTGGTTGGGTGGAAAGGAGGAGGAAAGAAGTCCAGGTTGGCAACACAGCGGGACGCCGAAGCACGGCGTAGTATGCCTATAACCCATTTTCCTGAAGTAATGCGAAAGCGGATTCCGGGAACGTGGGTTGGCAAGGAGTGGAGGTGAGTTTAGTGGGTATTACCGTTTTTTTTTAGGTCGAGTCCCACACTCAGTGCGTAAATGCATTCTCACCTCCTCTACAAAAAAAAAACTATATTTCATGGAAAGTTTTTTTTTGCTGTAAAAAAGTACCTGGAAAAATGTATTTTTCTGTCCTGAAAAACCTAGAAAAGTCCTGGAATTTTTGTTTGAAGAAACGCTAGACACCCTGGTCTTATTTCTTAAAATATATTTCTAAAGTTTCTACAATATTTTTAATTTAATAAATTATAAAAGTTATATGTCTTTTAGAATTAATTTTTTCAAAGTCCGATATTTTGTCATGAAAAATTGTCTTATGATCAAATGATCAAATCTAATCTTTGTATGAATTGCTCTGTCCAAACTATTGAAGGATGTTGCCATTATTTCCAATGCTTTAGCAAGGTAAACATTTTTGACAAATATCCAAATTCTCAGCAGATACAATTGAAGTATGATGATATAGAAAATTTACATTTTCGTCTCAAAAAGTTATGAAATTGTTTGTCTTTCAGGTGCATGTCAATCCGCTTTTCCTTCTAATCAGGAGAATTTAAAATTATTTCTGAATTTTTTTAGATAATTCGGCCGTATAAGCATTATAATAAGGTCGTACCTAGCATTATAACTATTTTAAACAAATTATATTATTCATATAATATTATTGCGAAAAACATGGCAAAGGGTTTTGAAAAATATGTTTGTCAATACTTCCATTTTGTTATTTCTTATCATAAATAATGTTCCATATATGACCAGAGAAGCTTTTTCCTGCAAATAACAAAATACGATTCGTATAAAATTCTACTCGAGCTTCCTGAGGTTTGTGAATAAATAAATTTTCAAAAAAAAAATGTAGACCCAACTTTTCAGAAATTCGATTTTCTTTGCATAATAATATTCTCTCGTTCCGAAAGAGTTCTTGAGTTCTGCAAAAGTACAATTTAAAAAAAAATCAAAAACATGAAGATTACAAAAATTGAATGGTTTAAAAAGTTTTTTAAATTGTTTTTCAAAAGTTCCAGGTGTCCCCCCCGGTCTGCCCAAAAAAGTTCTACAACTGTATAAATTAGTAATTGAGAAAACTTTCATAATAAATATAAAAGAACGTCTTATATTATGTTTTACGGTTACGATTTTTCAAAAATTGTAAATCATAAGGCAACAATCAAAAAGCTATTTCAAGTGCATGACAATGGACTAATCAAAACGAGCGTCAACATAGACGTGCGATATCTTATCTTGTAACCTTTTAACACAGTTTTTTTTCACTTTTCCAAAAACAACTTCAGATTGAAGAATTTCGTTTTAAATTGAAGAAATATTTGCAGTGGGATGAAAAAAAAAACATTTTTTGGAGAAAAAACATGTCTTTGACATTTTTGATTTCATTCTAGATGTTTTAGTAGCTCTAACACTTTTTTATGATAACTTATGATTTTTATGGTAACTTTAATTGCTTAACCGTTACTTAGTGTTTGAATAATACAATTTTAATATTTTAGCATGGACAATTGAAAAAAAAAAACAAGTTTATTTTACGAAAATCCAGTTATGAGAATATATTGACCAATTCTTAAGTGATTGCAGTTACTAATCTATTAGTGAACTTTTTTCATCGATTGTTAATTCCAATATATAAGACAGTTTGGAACAATTGAAATAAATTATATATAAATTGTTTGAATATATTCGGATTGGGGTATTTGGGCAATTATGTACAAATAAATTTTTCTTGAAAATCTCAAAAAATAGTAGACACGTATTTTTTGTTACGTGTAATTCGTCGATTATGTCGTTAATATCTCAAAAACGAATCGGAATTTATTAACCAAACAAACCCCCGATTGTTTCTTACAATAAGACGCTCATTGGAACATATTTTTTATACCGTGGGGTGGATATGATTTTTTTTACATTTTTTCATACAGAAACTGTCATATCAACTGAATTTCACTATATATTGTACTGTTATTAAGAAAATTAAAAATTAAAATATAGGAAATTTGTGTTACCGTCAGGGATAGAGCGAACAGGAAGATCTTTTTTTGCAGATCAATTTAATTAGAAATTAAAGTTGACATGTTTTTTTTTTAACGAATTCATTGCAAGGGGCCATTTATCTCTAAAGTTGAGTAATTCCTTTTGGAAAATTGATTACAACATATGTGCTTTGAATTTTAATCCTGGAACGCTTATTCTGTTTTTTATGACACATGCATGATTTCAGACCTTTTCGACGCCTATGAAGCGGAGCTAAAACTCTACTTTTTACTACTAGGGAGTAAAAAGTACTTTTTACTCCCTTGGGACTAAAAAGTGACGTCAGAGATGAATAATGAAAATTATACATTTATGAGCTCACATTTTATGATTATCAGCCCACTCACCGTACAACTGTGAGAAAATTTTGGTTGCAGGTAATAGAATTCTGCGGTTATTTATGCAAAGTTGCCATATATAACTGATCAAATTACCGTAAATTACCGAAAATTTTCATAAATTTTCAGAAATTTATGTAAATTTTAAGAAATGAATGTTGGGTGATTTATGGTAGGTTACCATATTTACTTGTAGAATTTCCATGAAAAACTGAAAACTTTCATAAATTTCCGGAAATTATTGGAAATTTTTAAAAATGAGTATTGGGTAATTTATGATGAGATGCCATATTCACCGGTAAAATTACCATAAATCACCGAAAATTTTCATAAATTTCTAGAAATTCATAGAAATTTTCAAACATTAATATTGGGTAATTCATGGTAAATTACCATATTTACCGTTAAAATTACCATAAATTACCGACAATTTCCATCAATTTCCGGAAATTAATGGAAATGGGTAAAAATGAATTTTGGGTACTTTATGGTTAGTTACCATATTTAACGGTAAAATGACCATAAATTACCGAAAATTTTCATAAATTTTCGGTAATTTTAGAAATAAATTTTTGGTTATTTATGGTAAGTTTTTATATTTACCTTCAAAATTACCGTGATGACCGAAAATTTTCATAAATTTCCGCAAATTCATAGACATTGGTAAATTGAATCCAGCGAGTTTTTAATGAATTTTTGATAATTTGGAATAAGTTAACATAAATTTCATGCTTCTTTAATCAAAATCTGATATGATACTGTATTCCAGTTGAAAATTCATCATTTCAGTTTTAAATTCATCACATTAGTTGGAAATTGAACTGTTTGATAGAAAATTGTTTTTTTTTTTTTTTTTTTAAAGTAATTTGTTTAACTTAACGTTTAATCATTCTATTTTTTCTTGAACATTTTTGTCTATTTTTTTGTGACATTCAAGTATTGATTAAAATGTATGGAGGCCAACCAGTGTCATAATTTTCCCTTAAACTGTTTCTAAACCTGTTCCTACTATTATCAACATTGTTTATTCTCTATTAACTCTTATGCTTTATCGTTTATAACAATTGTCATGAATAAAAACTCTCAATGACCAGAATTGATTTTTTTCAAATGTGTTTATTAATCTTTGGTAGAAGATAAAAGTTTTTACTTTTGCAACATTTTCTCGTACGAGCCATTATTTATTTACAGCTTTAAACAATATATGGAATAATTGCCATTTTCCATACAAAAGGAGAAAAATGTACAATCCTAAAAATTTTGAAAATCGAAAAGGGAATTATGTTGAAAAATACGGCAATAAAAAAAACACCCTGAGTATGCATAATTAATTTATGGCTTATTGATCCATTGTTATTTATAAAAATTCTTATTTTTTTTAAACTTCGCACAAACAATCCGAATGCAGTATTATGAAAATGGAAACAGGCTAGGTGACGTTTACAATTTCAGAATACGACCTCCTTATTTTTTCAATAAAGTTGAAATTGTTACACCAACGCCAAGTTTTTTTTGCCAAAAATATGCACTACATGTTTCATAATTCATTTTTTAGACTAACCATTTTTTCAGCAAGAAAATTTTTTTTCTCAAAAATCAAAATTTTTAATTTTTGTGTAAACTGCTAAGAAAAAGGGTAAATGTGAATAGTGAAAACTTGCTTTGAATTAAAATTTATTGTATGTTACACGTCAATTAAAGTAAAATTCTTCCATGGGAATTACAAAAAATTGAAATAAACTATAATTTAGTTAAAAATAAGTGATCTTCTTAGAGAACATTTACGTTTTGCACATATTAAGTTTGGACATTTTAATTCTCAACAACCTTGTACTCTTCACATTTACCCTTTTTTTGCAGTTTACGCAAAAATTAAAAATTTTAATTTCTTGAGGAAAAAATGTTTTTTTCTTAAAAAATAGTTCGTCTAAAGAGGATAACTTATGAAAAATTGTATGTCAATTATATTCAGTCTCAGCCTAAGGCAGGACTGATTCACATTACCTTACTGACGATTTCGGTGAGTCAGTCGAGGACAAAACATAAAAAATTCAATTTTAATTTTCAAAAATTTTGTGAACAAAAATTTTCAGAACAAAAATAAATATTTATTGGCTCTAACGCCAATTATAAAATATTTTTCACAACTAGTATAACACCCGTTAGACGACCGACCGCTTGCTCCACTGTTCGCCAGTGGTAACGACCTGCTTTGGTCAGGCGACACGTCCCGCGGCTGTCCGTACAGCGGTTACACTACTTCGCATTTATTCGCTGATAATATACATGGAAAAATGGAATCTTATAGAATTCTACTTTTCTAGATATTTTAACTAATTAAGTCGAAGAAAATAATACAAATGTATAAATTCTGCGGGCGACATATAACTGTGCAAATATTTTTTTATTTTGTTAATAAATAACGAAGATATTCGTAATCAGGGGACTTTTTTCACCGCTTAAAAAAAGGTATATCGGAGACCTATTAGTGCATACAGAAATGTATAAGTGGCGACTCGATTAAAATGCATTAGGCGCGTGAAGCATGTGTTCACCTCTGGATTTTTATTTCCTTACATTAAAAGCATGCAAAATTTTGAGAATCAATCTAAAAAAAAATTAATATTAAGTTTGAAACAGTTTTTAAACAATAATCATGAAGAATTTGTAATTAAAAATGTTTGAAATTTAACCAAATATATATTGAACGATTTTCAATCAAAAACTTTACAAATCAAACAATTCTAGATTACGTACATTTTAGAAAAATTGCAATATCTTGAATGGAATGGAAAGGATTAAGGAATTGAGGCTTTGTCATTCCTAAATAAAATCGTTGGAAATTGAAGAATTCAAAACTGATTGTTGAAGATGGAAAATTTTAAATCAGATGATCCCAAAAATTAAGAAAATTTAACAATTGAACAATTCAATTAGAAAAGAGTTAGAATTGCGTAATTCATCATTCAAATCGTTCAAAACGAAACGATTTTTTCTAAAATTGAGGAATCTCAAAATTGAATAAATTAAGATTGAAATTTCTAAAATATGAAAATTTCAAAACGTTCAGCATTCATTAATTTCATTTTAAAATTCGTAAAATTGTATAATTTATCATTGTATTATTCTTTATCAGATGCGTTCAAAATTTCATAAATGAAAATTGAAAACTTTTGAATTAAAGTAATTTTAAATTAAATGTTTCAAATCAAAGCTACTAGATTTTACATTATTAAATTGGTTTAATTTAATACTTTATTTTCTAGGCCTCAAAAATTGAACTATTTCAGAATTGTGCATTCTGAACTATAATTTAAAATTGGAATAAAAAGTTTTATGAAACTTTGGAATCGCTGCAAAGTTTCAAATATTAAAACGTGAAAATTAAAAATATTTGCAAAATACTATTAAGTATTAAATTTAATCACTGAGTGTCCGACACGCCATGTGTATTTCGGATTTCAAATATTCATCTATTCTGTTTAGAAATTCAACTGTTTTATTGAAAACACATCTGTTCGGGTCGAAAATTCAACTTTTTTTTTCAACATTCCTTTTTGTATATAAATTTGTCCTTCTAGATTAAAAATTCATCTTCCAGTATAAAAATCCTGGTTTAAATAAAGATATTATGGAAAATTGAACTATCTTCTAAAAAATGCGTCTTCTTGACTTCAAAATTTGGCTATTTCATTGAAAATGCAATTGACTTTTATTAAAGTTTAATTTTTTTTGTAAATTCAACCGTTTAGTTTAAAATCAATTCCTGTATTTCCAAGTCAAGTATTTGGTTAAAAATTTAATAATTTTTTTGGAAATTGAACTGTTTTATTAAAAATTCTTCTTTTTCGATAGAAAATTCGCCCTTTTGGATTGAAAATTCATGTTTTTGTAGAATTGATCTTTTTTTGTCGAAAGTTCAACTGTTTTGCTGAATCACTATCTTTTTTTTAATTCGTTCTTTCTGATCAAAAATTCATCTTTTGGAAGCAAATTAATATTTTTTTATTGAAAAATAATAATTTTAATTGAAAAGTCTACTGGTACATTTTTGGTTCATAGTTCATCTCTGTTGGGTAAAAATTCTACTATTTGGTGGATAATTTTATTATTTAGTTGAAAATTCAACTATTTTAATCAAAAGTCATATTTCAAGTCATATTTCATATTTCAAATCCAACAGTTTTGTTAGTCTCCTCTTCAAATAAAAAATTCGTCTTTTTGGATTCGAAATTCACCTTTTCGTTTGAATCAAAAATATTGTTTAAAATTCTGCCTTTTAAAAACTTCCTCTCTTGGCGTCAAAATTTAACTATTTTTTAAAAAATGCAACCATATTTTGTTGAAATTCAAGCTTTTTTGGTTGAAAATTGGACCATTCGGTTTTTCTGGATATAAAATTCATTCTTTGGATTGAAAATTTATTTTTTGTTAGGAAAGTCATTTTTTCATCGAAAATTCATCTTTCTTGGTTGAAACAAAAGTATTGTCAAAAATTTAACTGTCTTTTAAGTAACTCGTCATTTTAGTGTTGCGTATTAAATTTTCATCTCACAAAGCAAAAAAAAACACATTTCTTGTTAAAACTTTCTTTGCCAAGAAAAAAATTGTTTTACTATGTAGTGTAAATTTCAACACATTATAAACTTCAATGAACTTTAATTAATGCATATAACAAAACATTTGATTTAAAATATGCCAAAAATATGAATTCTTGACGATCAAAAATCAGAATATACTATTAATTTCTTCATTATTTTATTTAATTATAGTTTTTAATTCTATTTTAATAGCTGAGCAATGATTTTTTTCAAATTTTAAATTAAAAAATATTTTAACAAATTTCCTGCTTTTACGGGTTTCAATCGTGTGCGAAACTACGAATCTTGCCGACGTTTCGTGAACATTGCAGTTCACTTCTTCAGGGCTGACCTGAAACTGAATTTTCAGGTTATGTTGTTCTTATATGTATTTTCTACGATGCTTGTGATTGGCCAGAGCTCCCCATGGTGGGGACTGATCGAACTTGATGGACCAATCAAGTATTTTTTTAAACCCGGGATGACGGAGAGCCAAATCGGATTAGTATTATATCCATTGTTCCTATTGATGTTATTAAGTTGTTTTAAGATTTCGATTGCTTCTCTATGTTTTCTTGGGAAAACATTGTATGTCTTTACGATGAAAGTTGTTTTGTCGAATAGAATGCTATGTCCTGTTTCGATATAATGCTCAGCTAGTGCTGATTACGTAAAATATTTCAGCCTGACGTTACTCTCATGTTCCTTTGCACGTTGGCTCACCGCCCTCCCGATCTCTCCAATATAGACTTTGTCATAAGAACCAGGGATTTTATATACTCCCGGATTACTAAGAGATGCCTTGTCATCTTTAGAATTGTTTAGAAGTTGTCCTATTATCGCAGGTGGTTTAAACATGGTTTTTATGTTGTGTTTGTTGAGAATTCCTCCTATTTGTTCCGTTCTACCTTGAATGTAGGGTAGGATGGTGGTCGTTTTTCTCTCTCTTCCTTTAGTAGGTTGTTTTGACTTGTTTTTCTGAGTGTTTTCTTATTGTTTTATTGATTTGTTTGTTTGAGTAATCTTTTTGTATTAGGATTTGTTTAACATTTTGTAGTTCATTTGTAAGTTATCCTTATCTTTTATGGACATAGCTCTGTGTACAAGAGAGTTGTTGACCAATTGCTTTTGAGATGGTGGTGGTGAGGTAAACGTCATGTCCTAATGTGTTATCAGATCTTTTGTAAACTAGTACGTCCAAGAAAGGCACTTTTCCGTTTTGTCCAATTTCCATGGTAAACTGAATATTAGGCTGTAATTGATTGATGAATGCGAAAAACTTGTGTAGTTCATCTAGTCCATGTCTCCAGATGCCAAAAGGGTCGTCAACGTAACTGCACCAAAATTCCGGTTTAAGCTTGGCTTTGTTGAAGATTTTAGTCTCTAGATTTTCCATAAAGATGTGGACTATTACAGGTGAGATTTGAAATCCCTGTGGACGGGTGAAATTTGAGATCCCATTCCTGCTCCTGAGGTTTGTTCATAGAATTGGCCGGCAAGATTCGTAGTTTCGCAAACGATTGAAAGCCGAAACAGCTTTAAATTTTTAATTTATTATGATAAATCATCGTGAAAATATTAAATCCCTTAAGGAATATTTAACGCAACACATAGCTATACGATAACAAAAAAAGCACTAAATTTCGAGAAATCGCTTGAGAACTTATCGGTAATTTAGTGTTAAGTTATCGACGTTTCTGTCACAAATTACCGCCTTTCCATCGCCAGCCTGGTTCTGTCCCTATATTTTTACTACTGCCTTCGCTTTGTCAATATAGGCCTGCACTTCTTCACGAGCTCATTCAATTTCTGGCACGGCATACTGCTCAAAGAGAGCTTTAGAAAGAGAGAGGTTTTTTTTCAAAGAGAGGTTTAGTATGTTCATTAGCCAACAGAATAGATTGCTTAGTTTCAATCAAGACAACCCTTGAAATATAAAAGCGGTGGCTTCCACTCTGGTTGGCCCATTCGCTTGCGAGGACCATGCGAAGCTGATGATTCTGTAACAATAATACAAGTTTTCAAAAAAGTAAGTATCACCCTCCATATTTAAGTTGAATAATAGGTTTTTCGTCGATCATAGGGGGTAAATTTCAATAAAAATCCACAATTTTGTTTTGTAACGTTTCGTCAGCTTGGTTCGCTGACCTCTCCAGACTGAAATTTTATTTTAAAAAGAAACAACATTTAGAACTAGTACAAAACACGAATTTTTTAATCATTTGAAAAATGGTTGCACTTCACCTTATATAACGCTGTCAAGACATCACATAAAATTTAAATTTTTTAAGTAGACAAGAAACTAAATGTTTTTCTTGTCAACTAGTCCGAATTTGGGTTTTGTCTAACTCTAGACCGTCATCTGTGAGG
>CAKNXH010025150.1:0-11631 GCA_932178445.1 Andricus quercusramuli | reverse complement strand
AAAATTTTAATTATGATTGAATTCACTTTTTTTAAACATAAATATTTTTTAAGTTCTATTTTCTAGTAAAAAGTAAAAAAAGTAAAGTTAATTGATATTTTTATTTATTCAAGAAAATTTATTTGATATTTAAGTAAACTTTTATTTAATTTTGCTTTTTTAAATAATATTTTTTTTAAAACTGATTTTATGTGTGTTTTTTTTTAAAGTGAACTTATTTTTTAGTTTCATTTGATTTTAATTGATTTTCTATTCCTACACTTTCACTTTTTTCAAATTAAAAAAAAAAATACACTTTAAAAAAATAGTTACTCACTTTTTTTAAAAATTCACTGCACTGAAGTAGTAGTAGTAGTAGGTAAGTAGTAGAGGTTCCACCGTGTTTTTGAAATCTTGGGTTCCACCCTGTTTGTAACTGGGTTTGAGCTTTGTCGATGGTTGAAGATTGAATATAGCTCTACATGGATAGCCAACTTTTATATCTCGAGCTTTGTTTTGGAAACTGCGAGATGAGGAGAGAAAATGGAAGAGGGAGTGAGAGATCTATGAAGGTGGTGGTGGGAGTAATGAATGGAAGAGTTTGCTCTAGTAAAATTAAAATGTTTCTTACCTCTTGTACAAATCCAATTCCCCCATTTTTCATTCAACTAATTGAAGGACTTTTTTAAAATCTTTTGTAACCCCATGGTAGAGTGTCTGTACTACCAGGAAGAATTATCCTTTTATCGTCTTGCCAACTCAAAGCAATTTTTTTCTGCTCAATTGAGTGAACTTGATGTTTTCGGCTTTGAATTAAGCACTGAGATTTTGTAAGATTTTCACAGGAAAATAGACAATTTTTATAATCTTCAAACATAATCCTTTTTAAAGATGATTGTTTGACACCTTTAGCTTTTTTTCTATCTTCTTTTTCATTCAGAATTTTATATGAATATAATTTTGATCTCAAACCCACGAATTCAGTTAGAATTTTCCCACTGCACTCATCTTTCATGAGACCAAGCACTTTTTTATTTGCAAGAGGAATTCCATAAACATTGTTTGGAGGATAGTCAGATGTATCAAATCTATGTATATCTCTTTTTATATAGTCATAAAAATTTGGAACTGTTAGATGATAAATTAGACTATGTGTCAGTATAAAGCAATTTTGCATTATTATTGAAAGTCTGCTTCATGTAATTGTAGTGGAAATCATAGATCATTATTTTTGATATATCGAGGATAGTGAATCCTACATAAATAGGCTTATTAAATTTAATCTTTAATCGATTTAGTTCAATAATAACCATATTTTCATCAAATATACTACAACTGTGGAAATTTGGTTTAGCGATGAGTGATTTTGCACCGTACCGTCCCTCCCACTGTGTGACGAGTCTAACATCTTTATGTTTTCGCACATTTTCCATGGTTTTTCCAAATACAGAGTTATTCATTAACTTATAAAAATTTTTTTCAAAATCATTCGAAGATTTTTTCCGCATTTCTGTATTTAAATCAATGTAACTTTTTAACCATGGTTTTTGTTCAAACTGTAAAACCCTGTGAATATTATTTAACTTCATACCCAAACTCAAATACTGCTTTAGATTTCTATAATGAAGTATATATTTTTGTTTATTGTGTAGACTTGTCATCAGTTTAGGAATTTTACATTTGGAATTAGGAGGGATGATGTGCTGCGGACATAAAGGTAAATCTTTATGCAAATCATAAAGCTCTTTTGGATATTCAAAATCAACTTCCAGTATGTAACCAATTGTGGAATCATCCTGAAGATTAAAAAAGTTAATGGTTGAAAAATCGTGTACCCATTTAAAATTTTGGTATGGTAAATATTCACTCATTGCTGCACCATATTGATTATTTATATCAAAATAAAAAATATATGATTCTGGATTTAATGGGTTGAAGTCACCCCTCATGAATCTATTATTTGCTTTTGCATATCTGTTGGAGCATTGTGATACACCACCTCTAATAGAATTTTCAATGAATAATAACATTTCTGGATCCGTTAGCAATTCAAGTTCTATTCCTGTGTATTTCAACATCGCGTCAAAAGCAAGTCCGGGTGCGGTAAAGTAATGCAATGGGTCTAAATGATATGTATCAAAACATGTACTTCTAAAATTTTCAAAAACATCAGCTAGAAGCAAAATATCATTTTTCAGATATAGATCCGAATATTGACCTAAAGATTTCAATTCAAAAACTTCCCATACTTTGCATGCATGTCGATAATCTTCTTCAGAAATATTTGAATCATTTAATTTAGAATAAAACGCTTCTTTTGAGGGTAAAATTTCTTCCCCTAATTTCCCCATACTGGTAATATAATCATAGGGAAAAACACCTTTTCTTAATAATACATTAAATTCAGAATCATTTTTACAGTGCTGTCTTGTGATTACTTTTTTATCATTGCTGAGATATAAAGCTAATTTCTCTAAACTACTTGACATAAATCTGAAAGAGTCAATAAACCTGAGATGTACATTTGTACCCTCCACATGTTTAGTGAAAGATATATATTTATCTTTATTTACAGGTAACAATGTAATACCCCCTGCAAAACGAGTTGCTAAAGTTTTAATTAAGAAATGAGAATCGTAACCAGATAAATTGTGAAATACGATTGGAATTATATAAGAGTTTTTATACCCCAAATTGCATGATGTATGGCTAGCCCCCCTAAATTTACCTGTAAGGTGACAATGGTCACGATTTTTTATATCATCAGCTTGAAAAACTTTTTCACAAATATGACAGTTTTTAGCTAAATCAAAATCCTTTTGTTGTTGTAAGCTTAAGGGTTCCATTGGTGTAATATTTTTCAAATATGATTCAACTCTATTAGCTAATTCTTTCAATTCATCTATGAACCATTCTATACAATCTTTTTCATTATATACTTTAATATAAGAAATAGAATCATCGAAACTACATTTCATGTAATAACCTATGCTATAAGGTATATGTTTTTGATACACTTTTGTTCTTGCATTTGAATATGTGTCATTTATCGGTTCTAAAAGACATTCGGTATCAGCATAAACAACGAAAGGAACTTTTTCTTTATTTTTATAATTTTTGAATCTCAATATATTCTCTTGGTCTTCTTTGGTAGGCATTATTACCCTACATTTATTCACATTTTCACACTCTATTTTATGCTTTTGAAAAGAAGTTTCCATTTTAAAGTGACATAAACACCTATCACATATTAAAGTGGATTGTTTACCTTTTGTTATTTGTGACTTCACTAATCGGGATAAGTTTCTTATCCATGTAAAATGATAAATAGGTTTATAAATATTAATTTTATCATCGTCAGTGTAATCTGAATCATTTTGATCAATTTCAGTATTTTCAAGCATTAAAAGATGTATTGTAGGTAAATTTGACTTTTCTTTGCTTATATAAAAAGGAATGATATCACCTTTCTTTTTATTTTCTTCTCGATCTTCTCCATAAACATTAATCCTTAAACCATTCATTTTTTCAAACCTTTTAACATCAACTAAATTAATAGGGAAATCAATGTCATCATACTTTAATATCTCATTAAAATGTGGATAAGATCTTGTTACATTTGGATTTTGTTGAATAGGATGTAATGCAGCTACAATTGACCAGAGAAAGCAATAGGGATCACTATTTTTTATGTTAACTACACCTTTCTTATCTTCAATGTATTTTGGTAGTCTCATAAACGTTGACAACCCCCCTCTAAATGGGACGTATTTATTGAAATTGACGATCATATTTATAATTTCAATTAGAGACCAACCTGATTTTTCTTGATCAAATTCTTCTATCATGATTAAAATTTGTTCGGTTACTTTTTCATCATACCATGCACTCAAATCAGTTGCTCGTAAAATATTTTCATTTTCAGTTTGGAAAAATTTTATATCTTCAACCATTTCATCATCTACTAAAGTTTCAAATTTACCATAAAAAATTACATTTACTTTCAAATTCTCATATCGTTTCAAACAATTTTTTATACGTGAAATTACCATTGACTTTGAATCCTCCAAAAAATGTTTTAAATCTATGTGCTTCAAGTTCACAATAGAACCTGTTCTAATTCTGTTTTCAAAAGCTGATTCCAAATCCTCCCACCTTATTCTATCTCTTTTCCTCTTCAAAGTGGAAACTCCTTCACCTTTTTTCTGTAACTGCCATATCTTCCTGTTGAGTGCACTCAGAATCCCAATAGTTGATGTAATACTCATCTTCTTTTGTACTAGTAGTGCTCCTTTATTTTGCTTCAAAAAGGTTTTTAATAAACGAATATTTCGTTTACCAAGTTTAAACCACTTTTCACATGTTGACACGTTTAGATTTTTTGTTTTTTTTAAAGTTTCATAAGCTTCACACATAATTTCAATAAACTTTCTACAGGTTCCTGGATCCATTATATTTATTCTCGAAAAAGTTAAACTCTTTTAATGGTAGAACTCAAATGATATTTTAATTGCATACGATCTTCTTATATATAAAAGATTGGAATTATCTTTGTTTAATAAAGGGAGATAGATATAGGTTACAGAAACGGAAACAGTCTTGGGAAAAGAATGTGTCCTCGATATGTAATACAATATCCCCTGTGCTTAAAAAATCAAAGGAATGCTTTCATAAAACATAATGAGTGATTTGACCCTATGAATGCCGCGTAGGCTACGATCTTTAATTTTGCAGGTGGTCCCGACCGATAAGAGAAACGTATCGAGTCGTGGGAAAAGAATAAATTAAAATATTTCGTACGTGCTTCAATTCGAGGAAATGTTTCCATAAACATAGCGAGTAAGAGTCAACGCATTTGAAGCTTATCAGAACTATCATAAATCATACCGATTAATTAAAAAAATGTCACTTTAAAAGACTCATTTCACACCATACGTTAAAAGAATGTGTCCTCGAGATGAAATACAATATCCCCCTATGTTTAAAATCGAAGGAACGCTTTCATCAAACATAACGAGTGATTAGACCCTACGAATACTGCGTAGGTTACGATCTTTAATTTTGCAGGTGGTCCCCCAATCGATAAGAGAAACGGAAAGAGTCTTGAGAAAAAAAATAAATTAAAATATTTCGTACGTGCTTCAATTCGAAGCAACGCTTTTCTCATACATAACCAGTGAGGGTCAGAGGGTCAACGCATTAAATGTCACCCTAAAAGACTCATTTTTCACACCATACGTTGATCAATTCCGAGAAATATCTTGCTCACTAAACAAATAACCTTCACATTCCTTCCAGAAGCTGCCGAGTTCAATCACCTCAAGAAATTTTTACATATACCCTCAAAAATATTTACCCCCACTTATCAATTCTGAGAAATCCATCTTCCACACTAAACATATAACCTTCAAATTCCTTCTAGAAACTTCCAGGCCAACCACCTTGCGAAAATTCTAGATGTCGGTAACATGTCGGTGCAGGGATTTATATACAGAAGCCCCCCTGTTATACTACTCACATGTGACATATGTACATATGAACATATAAACTTATGACCATATGTTTCCAAGTTATTATTGATTTTTAGCACCGCTCGGGCTAGCCGTGTAGGTAATTTCCGGCGTAGTGCAACACATTTACTGTTAAGCGTTTCAGAAAAAATAATATTTGCCAGTATCATAAATGTGAATAACGAAGACATAATTATTGTATTATATGTCATGTACGATTTTAACATAACTTCAAGTGAAGTAAAACTCACCTCATTAATAAGCGGATGGACCGAGAATACTACTTTGATGGCTTTAAAAATAAATATCAAACATTTTTAATAATTTGTTCATTTCAAGTTGAGTTTTTTTATAAGTTCGATCAAATTTCATAATAAAATAATATAAAATATTCACAACTACACATAGAGCAAATTGTTTCTTAACCGCCGTTTTTTTAATGATCTGTTCATTTAATGGTACGTAGTTGAAATCAGCATAGTTCCAAATCAGTATTGTATATTACATAATCCAAATTATTTTGTTGATAATTCTCAAAAAAAATTTCAGCATCTAAAACTAACTATTATGTTTCATTTTCTGTAATTCCGTGTGGCTACCTCGTTAAATAAATAATTATGAATTATTTTGGATAAAACTTATTTAATTAAAAATGGTAACAATTAAGGAAATGCTAAAGTCAATAAAAATGATTTAAAACATTTAAAGAAATATACAGCATATCGTTTATTAATTTTATATATATTTAATAATTTCTCAATAATTCAGCTTCAGCACATGCTAAAAAAGGCCGCTCTTTCTAATCCACAATTCGTATACTTTATTGTCAACCACCATGTTATGAGTCTATAATGCCCCCTAAAAAGTGAGCGTTAGATATTCCTTTACCGAACTGTGCAGCTAGCCGCAGATAATTAGTTCCGAACGCCGCCGCACTGTCAGATAACTAGTTCCACACATGGCCACTGAATAGCGCACAATGTATTCCCTAATTTTACTACTGACACATTTAGTTGAAAAAAAGAGGGTTACACAACCACCGAAGGGTCCCACAGGGAACAACTGCCATCTAAAAATGACACCGGCTCCCAGTAGAACCGCGGTAAATCACACCTGTGTCCACGTCTCAAGACCGTGAGATGGGTGGTCAGAGGTCACGATGAAATCACAATGACAGGCCGGTGAAACCCTCGTGTGTCTTGAGGGCACAAAGCAATCCAAGGACTACTGTTCAAAAATCGTAGTTCCAGAAAATCTCTCTCGGAGAGTTTGGCAGGGAAGGGCCGGGGGCAACACTGTAAGATTGACAGATATGGTAATAAAGCACTCTTAGGGCGTCATTATGTCTCTAGAGATACGTCGATCCCACGTGAGTGGGACACCCGGATAGTGTGTGTTCTAAGTACTTAGCGTGTACATTACATGTTCTGCTCCTACCGCTGGGAACTTCTTGGCATAAAATGCTGTCATGCGGTCATAGTCATTTCCGCTAAGGCGGAAATGACACCGTCCTGATATGCAAAAATGAAACCCTCTGTACCTGAATTGGGCCCTGATAATCTCAGGAAAGAAAAATTTTGCTCCTTCGACAAGGACTTTTTTTCTACATTTCTGTGAAAGGGCCGTGCATTTTCTTGTCGAGTATATGTTGACTCGCGATGATTAGTGTTGCCGCAGAGGTATCCAGGAGGATTTTTGGTGCGCGAGATAGATGCAGAAGTGTGTTACAAAAAATCAGAGGGCTCATGGTATCACCCTAAAAGACACCCCCCTGAAAGGTGAAGTTGTTTGTTGTCACACAATAATTTCCAAATGAGATAGTAAATCTAGTTTTCCAAAGGGGCATCAATCTCTCTATGCATGTCAATATGTGTGGATGAACCTTCAAGCTTCCTAACAGGTACATGATAATGTTATGAGAGGTGGAATCGAAAGCTTTTCGGTAGTCAATCCAGGCCATTGACAGGACGTGCTGATGAACTGCTGCGTGTTTGCACATGCACCTGTCAATTAGCAGTTCGTGCGGCCTAACACCGCCCACTGCGGAACGGGTGTTTGCGACTTTAAATATGACACCACCAAACCACCAAAAAGTTGTAGATGCGGTTCAAAACGATCGAACCCGCAGAGCAGCCGACAATAGGTCGGCAGTGCCGATCACCCTAGAGTTCGGGGTGCTGAAAATAATTCAGATGAAGACACGGCGACAAATCGGCGAAACGCCCACGTTGAGTGGACAAATCAACTCAAGGATGACTTGCTAGACTGCTATGATGCCAGAATTATCCCTGTTCACGGAGGCTTTATGACACGTATGCACACTCTGTGGTGCCAGAAACATCAAGAGCTTCAGCACGCTTCAATTCAATCATTGCGAAATCAACGGGCCTACATCTAGAAAAATGGATATGTACGCGGAGCGCTTCCCCAACCGCTGCTTGAACAAGCTGCAGACGAAGATGAGGAAGCGATATCAAGACCAACCGCGGAAAGCAGGCACCTTCTGAGAGAGGTTACGACCTCTGGAGCAATAATTGCTCAGTTTATGGTGCTGCGAGAGCTCCTGTGGGGTTGGGGGTGGGGTAAATTTCAACAAATCTTTTTTTCCTCTCGAAAATAAAAAGTTTTTATTCCAGACATTTTTTCCGTAGGATGCCTATTTTTTGAGATATTTCGTTTTCTCAAGTTAAAAAAAACACCCATATATACATATATCGTGCCAGATGTTATGTAGACAATCACACACTGAATGCGGGACGCGTACTGCCTTGCCCAGCCTATCTTTGTGCTGAGTTGATGCATACGTCTTTTGGTCTTATGATAACCCGTTGGTATTTTTACCGTTTGCATCTGCCAAAGCTCTCGCTGCATTATACACACCACAATTGATAATCCAGAGGCCGGGTTCTTCGGAAAAATCTCCACGAAGCTCGTCATCCAGTTCAGCCAGATCTTTGGGCTAGAGAGAAACCTGGATGTTGATGTTTCTCCGGATCCTGAAGCATCGCTCTTCTTCTATTGGATGCCTGCTCGCGGTTGATCTCAATGTCGCCTCTCTTTCTCTGTTGCCGGCTTGTTCTGGCTGCGTTTAGGTAGGCGCTCCGCTTATATAACGCCTTTTCCGGAGTCCCTCGGCACTGTTTCGCATACGTTTATGCGAAAAATGCGAGAGCTCTGGGTATTTCTCGCATCAGAGAGCATGCAGTCGCGCCACGTAACCTTTTCGTTCAAGGGCCATACTGGTACCATGGCACTCCAGCTGGTCGTCCCTGAGTCGAACCGTCAACTGAATAGTAATGAGACTCTGCCAGTCAATCACATTGACTCCGTCTTGATTGGCTCCGCCAACTCTAGGATAGTCGGCATTGTTGTCCGACCCATTGTCGGGGGCCATGCGCATTTGATTGTTTTGAACCGCACTTACTACACCTATTTTTGGTGTTATTATTGCTGTTTCCACGACCAGCTAGGGAAAAGGGCTCGTCCATCCTTGTAGCGCCCCGCATGCAAGGATAATGCTGCATACTCTGAGAGGTCGCCCGGTATCCCAGAGTCACCGTTTAAGACACCTCACCCAGGTGCCATTCAGCTTTCGACGCGGATGTCACGCCTCCGCTTAGGGACCATCCTCGGGAACATCCCTGGACAATTGTCCGCGACTGCTAATTAAGCAGTGTAAGCAGTGTAACTAGTGTAAGTGGCATAGTAAGATCGCAGTATGAGTTCCAGTGAGAGGAAATCCGTACGTGCAACAGAAGTTCGCTACCTTCACATAAAGGAAACATCCGCGCTGCCATACTCAACTAAATTACTAATCAAGAGTGAAGTACTGGGCGTGTTTTTTATGTTCATCTTACTAAAAAAAGACCCTCCCTGAAGCCGCCGATGAAGTAGTGCGGGAGGTGTATGGTATATATATATATATATATATATATATATATATATATGAGAAGGCTCGCTTGCCTGTGCAAGACCCAAAAAACATTGCCAGGAAACATTCTTTTAAGAAAGAGCCGAAGAAATGCAATATTTAGTTTTGAATAATGCAAATGCAAATATACCTGGCAATAACTGATGTTCATAAAATGGAACACATTCGGGCAAAGGACGAGGGTTTCATGCTGCCAGCCCTTCGGCACTACAACAAACAGCTTGTCCAGCTTCTTCGAGAATTTTTGCTCATTCCTTAATTGAGTACTGGTACTGCGGCTCTGTTCTTCTTAAGCCCCACATACTGTTTGTAAAGTGTGATTAGTTTCCTGGCAATATTTTTCGGGTCTTGCACAGGCAAGCGATCCTTCTCATATATACCATGCACTTCCTGCACTACTTCATCGGCGGCTTCAGGGATGGTCTTTTTTTTAGTACGATGAACATAAAGAAACACACCCTAGTGTCGCAACACCGATAGGGGAACATCGGAAATATCGATGTTTTCCTTGCGATGATCGATGGTTTTGCATCGATGTTTCACTTTCGATCCATCGATTTAAACATCGATGTTTTCTTTCCGATGTTTAACAAATTTTCAATTCAGTCAACCGAAACGTTGTCTTATAGCATGGTGAAAAAATGAGGTATCGCAAGATGGAGCCTTTCTCTCAATCACACCGAAAACGGATATTAGAAAAATTATTCGGATATTGATGTATTTTCGTAAATAATCTGAGAATTTTGAGAAAGAATTGACGAACTCGATGCAGAAATTCGAAAACGGTTCATCACTTTTTTTTACGTAAATGATTACAAAACTATTACGAGTGATTAGGAAAAGATTCTCAGAGCACTCACGAGCATGCCGGACAAATCTGGGAACTAGGAAATAGGTTCGCTTATACGTGGCCCGCACACAAACTCGCCCAAACGCGCGGTGTGTGTGTCCGCTCGTATTTGTGCTTCGAGCTCTCGGATGAGTGGCTAGAAGTTTTATAATACCTATTTTGTTCGGCCTCGATGGCTGCGCGTGTTTACACACTCCTGGTGCATGTTTAGAAACTCGGTGAGTCAGAAGTCTTTGATTGTTCGAATCTTCTGAGTTGCGAATTTAGAAATTAATATAAATTAAATCGCACAAATAAAATTTTTCCTTATCATATTTCAGTCTGAAATTTTCAGGAACTGTTCGTAGGAAATTCGAACTGTTCGTCAAAAACTTTGAAATTCATTCATACATTTCTCACGGAAATACGAATGTAATGTTTCATTTTTTTATCTCGTATCCAAAACCTAGCTACAAGTTCGTGACTTTTCCACAGATAAATTTCTTCCGTGAAATCCCGTGTGGAAAAATTTCGTGGCAGTCTTGAATCATGCTAAGGCCAGTACAGTTTTTCTCAAGCCTGTCTATTCACGCAATACTAGCCTGGCGCTACACTGGCGCTGTCTAGTTTTACTACGTGTTTGATTCATACATTTCTGCTGTCTAGTCCCAGTCTTGGCGCTATCTATCCAGATTTTAGCTAGTTTCTAGACAGAATCACGTATTCTGTATTCTTAAGAACGATTTTTTTTCAAGAATGTTTAAAAACATGTTCTTTTGATTGAATTCTATAGTGAAGTTATAATAAATTTATGTTTAATTCATAATAATCATAATATGTATAATGCTATGTATAATATTAATGATATTCCAGAAAATCAAATATTATTATAAATGATTTATTTAATTTATTTTAATTATTAATTTGTTGCGTCAATGACAATGAAGCCTTACGTATTAATTATCATTTGAAATAATAAACAATCATTATTTCGTAGCCTAATCGCAAGTAAAATCATACAAACTTTATTTTTTTCAATGATTTATTCACATATCAAGCACTTTTATTGTTTAAAAATTGTTCATGTTTTATTGGAATAAATATTAGGATGTACTGAATTGAAATTCATATCCGAACAAAATGGAAAACAATTTTTGTTTGCCTTTAATTAAAAGAACTGTCACAAGGAAGGTACTCCAGGTGTCCCTCGCCGATTTGATTCTCCCTGATATATGTTGTAGTACTCGAAAAACTAGGTCACACGTATTTTTTTATATCTGCGGAAAAACGCTTTAAGGGGGTGAACCAACCCCTCAAAGATAGGGGTCGCAAGTGTCGATTGTATAGTTTTGTGTAGAAAAACAAAATTGATTTCGACCAAA
>CAKNXH010025146.1:0-11346 GCA_932178445.1 Andricus quercusramuli | reverse complement strand
TTCACAGGACCCTCGAATTAAAAAAGTTAAAAAAATATCTAAAGTTGTTGTGAGTGATGATGACAATGACACAGATTTCATTCCTTCATCACAAAATGCAGAGAAGTTGAAGAAAAATAAACAGCAGGAGTTAAAATTGAGAAATGCTGTTTAGGAATTGAGAAAAGCTGTACAGGAGAGAGAACAACAAACAAAAATGGAGGAAAAAAGAATGAAAAAAAGGGAGGCTTGCGTGAAAAAAATAGACAAAGTGAGAGAACAAGAGAAGAAAGAGGCAGTTGCTCTACAAAATCAGGATCTTTATAAATATTATAAAAAGCAAGAGCGTTTGGAGAGACAGAAATTAAAACAGGAGGCATGGAAAGAAAAATTACGTCTAGAAGAGGAGCAGAAAAAGAAGGAGGAAGAGGAGAAGAAAAAGAAAAAGGAAGTCAAGAAGCAAAAAAAGGAGGAAGAAAATAAAAAATCGGTCAGGAAGCAAAAAGGTAATTTTAACTCTTTTTTTCGTTCTGAACTTTTTTTTTGACAAACATCAATATGATTTAATGAATTATTATTATTTCATTTTTCAGGACCTACAAATAATACAATAGAAATCCAACACGGTGGTGGTTCAACATCAAACACCAAGACTGAACCAATCCAAGGTCCATCAATACCTGAAGCAATTGCAGGTCCATCCTGGGCTACGGAAGCTGTGCAACCTACTACATCAGAGACTCATGATGCACAACCAATAGGTAGGAATGAGAGTTTAAATAATGTGTCCCCTTTTATCATTAAAATTAACGAGTGTGACCAGTTTGTTAAAAAATTCGCGATAACTGGAAGAAAATTAACATTCAAAATTATACCTCCAGGTAAAAATAACCCGATTGATTGGGCAGAATCAGCATTTTTAGATCTTTTCGATTATATAACATCTTGGTGTGAAGCAAGTGATGTTGTGGGTTTGGTATTCTGGTCGGATGGTTTTAGTAAGGGCGTTGCCTGGAAGGCGTTTCTACCGGTAAAGGATCTCTATTTTGAAGACTTATGGAAACTGGTAGAGTCAGTTGTACAAAGTGCCATAAGCTTCAACATAGATGATACTTTTGTAGTAGAAATCACTCGGGTACGTGTACCAGTAGGTAAAGGTAGGAATAAGTTAACTAAAGGGTTTAAAAAACGATCAGTTTATGAAATAGAGAATGACTCGAATACATGTCTACCTCAAGCTATTGCTGTTGCCGTCGCAAATGCTGACCTTCAGTCAGATAGAAATAATTTAAATTTCAAAAAAGTGTGGGAGAGTATACGTAAAAGATCAGGTAGAGTTCAGATTAGAGCAGCCGAAGAGCTCACGCGAAACGCTGGGGTAATAGTACCTGAGAGTGGGTGTGGATTGCCTGAACTGATCGCTTACCAGAATTATTTAGCAAGACGTCAAATAGCTATGATAGTGTATAATTATAAAGATTTTGGTAAAGGTAGAGAGACAGCTTTTTATGATGGTACTTCAGTCATTACAAACGCAGGGGGTGTAGTTAGACAAAATATTTATTTATTGTATGAAGGACACCCCGATTATCATTACAGTGCGATTTTGAAATTAATCGGAGCCGGAGCAGCAAAAAAATTTTGTATACCCTGTAATAAGTCATATTTTCGAAAAACAGATCATAGATGTTCAATGCAGTGTGACGCTTGTTACAGTTCTCCGTCCTGCAATGCTGATGCTGACTTTGATAATAATAATAATATTAAATGTGGAGAGTGTCTCCGATACTTTTACGGAGAAGAATGTTTTAGAAAGCATATACTCCCTAATTCATTTTCCACCGGAAAAAGTACTTGTTCAGTGCTCAAAATATGTGATGGTTGCTCAAACCTACTAAATTCTGAAAAAACAAACAAAGGTACTAGTCATGTATGTGGTTTTTCAGAATGTACTACATGTAAGAAACTCTGTCCTAATAATCACTTTTTTTCATGGCACCTCTTGAACTGAAAAAAAACGAAAGGGAATGTATCGATGAAAAAAAAAGTAGCTTACATTTTTTACGATTTCGAAACACAGCAGTATGAGAAAGTCGTAGGAGATGAATCAACCAACATTCACAAACCTAACTTGTGTGTTGCACAGCAGGTATGTGATGAATGTATGGACGATTCGGATCCAAATGTAAGGTGCAAATGGTGTGGTGTGCGTCAGTACATTTTCGATATAGACCCTGTAGCTCAGTTTACAGAGTTTGCTATCCGCGATTTGAAGCACTTTGATGAGACCGTGTGTATAGCACATAACTCAAAGGGCTTCGATGCTCAGTTCATCCTTAGTCATTTGATTAAAAGTCGAGGATCTAATAACACACCGAAACTTATTTTAAACGGTTCTAGTATTATATTAATGACTGTGAATAAAACACGATTTGTTGACAGTTTGAATTACTTACATATGCCCTTAAGTGCTATGCCAGCTGCCTTTGGTTTAGAGGAGGCAAAGAAGGGTACTTTTCCGCACCTTTTTAACACACCACAAAATGTGACATACATAGGTAAACTACCCGCTGCAGATTATTACTCCCCTGACACAATGTCCTTAGAGAGCCGCAAAGAATTTTACAAGTGGTATGAAGAATGCATTAAAACAAATTACATTTTTAATTTTAAAAATGAAATAAGAAGTTATTGTATTAATGACGTTGACATTCTTCGTAAGGCTTGTCTTGCTTTTCGGTCACTATTTATCGCAGTAGCAGATGTTGATCCCTTTATTGACAGCTGCACTATAGCATCAGCCTGCTCTGTAGTATTTAGGAAAAATGATTTAAAACCCAATTTAATAGGGATTTTACCTAATGGGGGCTACAGACTAGCTAATAAGCAGTCGAAAAAGGCTGTCGAATGGCTTTTATCTGTAGAGCGCGAGCTAGAGTTAGAAATAATACATGCAGGTCGAGCTCTAGAATTTCGATTACCTGAAGGGGTCTTAGTCGACGGTTATTATGAGGATGGGTTTGGCAATAAAAATGTGTATCAATTTCACGGGTGTTATTGGCATGGTTGTCCTCGTTGTAATAAGTCGAATAGAAATAAAAAAATAGGAGCAGGAAAAAACTCTGAAAGCATGAACGAGCGCTTTGAGCGAACACGTGCCCAAACTCAGCGACTTCGAGGAATCGGATACAAAGTCATTGAGATGTGGGAGTGTGATTTTGATAGGATAAAAGCTCAAGACCTTGAATTGAAAGAGTTTTTAAAAGATCATCCTCTCTTAATGCTTAGTGCTTTGAACCCTCGAGATGCTTTTTACGGTGGGAGAACAGGTAATACATTTTCTTACTATCGTGTGAGAGGTAAAACAAGAATCTCATATCTAGACGTTTGCTCATTGTATCCATATATATCAAAATACGGTAAATTTCCTATTGGGCACCCCAAAGTTTATATTGGTGATGACTGCAAGACTTTAACTGGTTTTGATAATGATTTAAGTAACGTGGAGGGTTTGGTTAAATGTCGTGTATTACCTCCTACAGATAAGTATATACCTGTCCTTCCTGTCCGTATGCACGGAAAGCTCATGTTTCCCTTGTGTTACACTTGCTGTAAATTACAATTACAGCAAGACTGCCCACAAATACATAATACAAGTGAGCGGGAAATAGAAGGAACATGGGTTTCCGATGAGCTCAAAGCGGCGGTCGAAGATGGGTACAAGATAACAAGTATTTTTGAAATCTGGCAATATGAAACAACACAGTATGATCCACTCACAAAGTCAGGTGGTCTATTTGTAGAATATATGAATAGGTTTTTCAAGTTGAAACATGAAGCTAGTGGATATCCTTCTGATTGTACTACTGAGGAACAGAAAAAGGGATATGTCAACAAAATTTTTGATTTAGAGGGTATTCAACTCGATCCTGAAAATATAAAAAAAAATCCTGGTCTGCGGTCTTTGGCTAAACTCTGCTTAAATTCTTTTTGGGGTAAGTTTGGTCAGCGTCAAAATATGCCGACAACTGAAGTTCTTAGTACTCAAGACCAATTGATAAACATTATCCAGAGTCCAGATAAAATTCTGAATAATATCTTGCCGGTCGACCATGAAAACATTTATGCTTCCTGGGTTTATAAAGATGAAGCCGCAGCCCCTTCTCCTATCACAAATGTTGTTGTAGCTGCATACACGACCGCACAAGCACGCTTGAAATTACATGGGTATTTGAAAAAATTAGATCGCCGTGTTCTCTATTTTGATACTGATTCTGTGATTTTTACCAGTCATAATGAGCCTGATGAGTATTACCCAGCTACAGGTTGTTTATTAGGCGATTTGACAGATGAGCTTGAAGCTTATGGTTCTGGGAGTTTTATTGAAACTTTTGTCTCAGGTGGTCCTAAATTCTATGCTTATAAAGTATGTTCACCTGACGGCCGAGAAAATTATGTGTGTAAAGTAAAAGGTATTACCCTAAACTACAAAAACTCTCAATTCATAAACTTCAACTCTATCTGTGATCTTGTAGTTAATAAAGCGGCTCCGATTACATTGAATTATAGAGCCATTCGAAGAACAGCATATCACGATGTAGTCACAAAAAATGAGCATAAAATCTGTCGACCAGTTTACACGAAAAGGAGGTTGATTGGTAATCACGATTCTCTTCCATTTGGTTACGTAGAGCATTAACAAGTTATTAAAGATCCACTCTAAAATGGTAAATTTTGTGAATACGAAAAATAAACTCTCATTCCTACGCTTATGTGTAACACAAATCTTGATGCTGAAAAAAATATGTACGTACTTTTTTTAATTTTTATTAGGTATTTTTGTAAACAAGTAATGAGAACATTTGATTTTTTGTGTTTCAGAGTGGCTCTTCGAAGCACCTACTGACACGTATTTCTGCTGTAGAGAGGAAAATGGTACACCTCTGTATCCAGGGGATTTCGACTTCACGCCTCAGCAAATAATGGATGGTGAAGAATATAAAGAGTACCTGGACGTCGGAGCACAACCCTTTACATATGAGGATTCTTCTTTTACATAATTGAAAAATATATATTTGTAAGCTTGTATTTCCATTGTATCTTGAGCACCATATAAGCAAACCTATGTATATAAACCACAAACATGTAACTAAACAAGTATATGTAAGTAAGTGAATAATACATTTTTTGAATTATTATTATTGGAATCATAATTACTCGTGTATAACTATTGAAGAATAAAAAAAAAACATAATCAAATTGCAAATACCATAATTTCATTCATTAGACTCTATATACTTCACGCAACCCTAATATAGCTGAAAACTATCTTTTTTGCGGCGGCGGGTCACAACGGCGGCGGGCGGGAGGGACACGCTTCTTTAAGCTTTTTTCTAAGCGTGTGAAAGTAGGGGACACGTCGTGAGATAAGCTCATAATCGACGTGTTGGGTCAAGGATATCAGCTCAAAACCCTGACAACGCGAGAAATTAGCTAATCAAGATGGGATGAGCAAAATTCTAATACATGTTTTTAAAATAAATAAATCTAAAAATTTAAAACATAAGTTCATAGATCAATTAAGATATTCGAAAGGGAATAAATATTTACCATTATATATAAATTAAAAGGTTTGTCTGATGATGCATCATTATTCAATATGGACACGCGTTGGAAGCATCCGTTCACATCGCTCATATGCGGTCCAACAGGCTGTGGTAAAACTTTTTTTGTAAAAAAATTTCTCAGAAATCTCAATATAATGTGCGATACTCAAATTGATCGTATAATTTTCTATTATTCAGAGTGGCAAACGGCTTATAAGGAATATGGCAAAGAGATAGAATTTCGTGAAGGATTACCACATAGCTCATTAAATGTATTTGTGAGTGTGCATTGAATATCCTATTGGGAAATGTTCCTCTCAAAGATTGTCAAAAACTAGAGCTGAAAAAACATAGAAACACGTTACGAAAGTTAGTCGAAACTCGTGGCAGTTGGAAAAACAAGAAAAAATTTATCGTTCAAAAAGGTGGATTTCTACCTCTCTTACTTGGTCCAATCATTGGTGGTCTGCTTTCCAATTTGTTCAAGTCCTCATCGTAGAACCTTCAATAATATGGAACATACAAGAAAAATGGTTCTCATTCCCAGCGAACAGGTTGAAAAAATTAATCAACAAATGCAAACAATAAATCATACATCTATACATAGCAATAATAATTCAGCGATTATACCATCGATACCTGGTGCAACTACACAGACACCTGGAAGTAATCTCGGCAGATTGGATTCTGAAATGAGTCGAATCTTATTCTCACCTTTTCCATGCGATGAACGTGAAAGGTGGCGAGATTACAGTCAGGTGTTGAAAAAATTTCTATTTTATATTGACGAAAATAGAAAATTAACTACTGAGAAAATTGATCATACAGAAAACACAGATAATGATCCACTTGAGTGTTTACCAGTGAAGGATATTATAGCTAATGTACCTAAATCTTTCCGTTCCAAAAGTACTTTATTGCTTAATCATTTAACAAAACCTGATTTCGCGGACAGGATAAAATGGGATAAATATGGTTCAGTGATTATTGACGGGAGACGTATTGAGCATTCAAATATTACGGACCTGGTTAACGATGCATTAAGGTTTAGAAAAAGTTTCAATCCTCCTGGCAGAAGTCACTTTGCCCGTATCCTTCAAGAGATTGGTACCCCGCGAGAACTCGTGAAAAATCAACAATATTTGATTCCTGCTAAACAAATACAACGAGATATCAATAACCGATCACTCTTGAATCAAGAATCTCTTATAACAGATGATGAAACAACTGAGGATGAAGCAAGGTCTGACAGAATCCTAAAGATTTCTGATAAGACAATCCGTGAAAGAAGTCGCAGTAGAATCAAAAGGAATATCAGTAAAGAAAAGAGACAAACTGGTTCAGGAATGGTGACAAAGTGGCAATCTTTTATTCTAAAATGAAACTGCTTGAAGAAATATACTACAATCCAAATCATCCTGCTTCTTATAGCGGTGTAGAAAAAATAACTCGCGCTGTACGAGGGAGAGTATCACGTACACAAGTGTTTGATTGGTTAAAATCCCAGGATGCATTCACTTTACATCGACCTATTCGACGAAAATTCCAGAGAGCTCATTATACGGTTTCCAATCTTGATGAGCTTTGGGAGTGTGATTTAATCGACATGCAAAGTTTGTCCACTTATAATGATAATCACCGTTATATTTTAGTAGTCATTGACGTTTTGAGTAAATTTGTCTGGGTTGAACCTCTTCGAAATAAAACTGCATTGGATGTTAAAAATGCTTTTGAGTGTATTTTAGAAAGAAGTAATCATCGAGTACCATTCTGTTTACAATCAGACAAGGGAAAAGAATTTTTGGGCGTGCCTTTCCAAAAATATTTGTCTGATAATGGGATAAAATTCCGTATAACGCGGGATCCTAACGTTAAAGCAGCCATAGTAGAGCGTTTCAATCGTACACTCAAGGAACGCATGTGGCGGTATTTTACACATAAAAACACTCGACGTTATATTGATGTTTTACAACAACTTGTGAACGCATACAATAATACTCGACATTCAAGTATTAGAATGACACCGTCTGAAGTTAATTTATCGAATGCAGCCGAAGCTCGAGCAAATATTCAACGTCGATTTTGTAAAGAAAAAAAGTCCAAAGGAAAGCCTAAATACAGTGTTGACGATCTCGTCAGAATCAGTCGTGAGAAAGGTGTCTTTGAGAAAGGTTATGAGTCTGGCTGGAGCAAGGAATTATTTGTCGTGAGGCGAACCATTACAGGAAGAAATCAAGCACCCTACATGTATGAGTTGAAAGATTTAGCAGGGGAAGATATAGAAGGTATTTTTTACGAACAGGAATTGACCGGTGTAAACAATAAAAATATTGAGGAGGAGGAATTTCAAATTGAAAAAATATTACAGTCTAAAGGGAAGAGAAACAAAAAACAATTTCTTGTTGAGTGGTTAGGTTATCCTGACAAATTTAATTCGTGGATTCCAGCCTCAAATTTGAAAAACTTGTGAAAATGAATACCGATCAATTTTACCTCATTTTACCAAGCAATAGTAGTATGAAATATTTTCCCGAGAATACCACTTCCAATTTTATCACACAATTGCCACATAAGATTCGTCTACAAGGACAGTGGGTCGTAGCACTCACAGAAATACAACTTCCTCGTACATTTCTTCATGTGAGACACGATGATTCATTTGAAAATCGTATTGCTCTTATGAACAGTGGGGCTGCAGGATATGAGTATCCACAATATGATGGTAATAGTAAAAATAGAAAATCCATTGAGAAAGGTATTGACCTTCTTCACAAATATAACGTACCTATTAGTATGAGGGAAGATGAAATGACTGATGAAAATATGAAGGATAAGTTAGGAGATGTAATAGATCTTATTGCTCTGAGAGCAATCCATCAGTGATGTCCCTTATGTGGAAGAAACCTCTTGTTAATTTCTTTCAAGCCGGTATTTATGCGAATATTGTGTCTCTTTTAAATAATCTAAACAGTCTTCCAGAAATGAGTCAACATATTAAATTTAAATATGACAAATTTAAAAGTAGTTACATAAGTATACAAAAACAGTGTGA
The DNA here is from genome assembly GCA_932178445.1 of Andricus quercusramuli. Classification (NCBI taxonomy): domain Eukaryota; kingdom Metazoa; phylum Arthropoda; class Insecta; order Hymenoptera; family Cynipidae; genus Andricus; species Andricus quercusramuli. The sequence continues at coordinate 2,709 of CAKNXH010025146.1, read as the reverse complement.
AAAACTATGTCTGACTGATCACCATTTTTTGGTACTTAGTGATAAATTATCACGTATTCTTGGGTTTGCTCCAGATAATCTAATTCCAATTCAAACTAATGACTACATTGCTAGACATCCACCTAGTCTAGGAAGAGCTTTTCCGGATAATTTATTTGTTTACTGTAATATTTGTGAACCACGCGTTACAGGTGATGTAAAAGCACCACTTTTACGCACAGTTTCTTTAGATACAGCAGATTACAATTTTGGTACAACACAAGTCACTCATTTTCAATCACCTAACTACATACCAGTTCTTAGCACAGGTTTTCCTACAATTGAAATTGATATAAGAGATCACCTTGGTTTACCAATACCATTTGAGTATGGTACGCTGACAGCTACACTTCACTTTAAGCGTATTGACTAGATAAACAGAAACATAATGAGTCATTACATAGATTATTACTCCTCACAAGTAGGCGGAAGGGGAATCCCACAAATATACGTTGGAGCTCCTTATCAGAAGGGACATGGTATTGGTAGTTTTCTCGGGGGCTTATTTCGGCGTGTTCTCCCTTTCTTGACTAGCGGTGCCCGCGTCGTCCGAAAAGAAGCTCTCCGAGCTGGAATGAATGTTATGAATGATATGGATAATAAGATACTTTTTAAAAATTCTGTCAAGAATCGTCTTGAAGAATCAAGCCAAAATTTGAAACGTCGTGCTGTGGAAAAAATGAAGAATATCATGAACGGCTCGGGCTATAAACATAGTAGGAAGAAACGGATGATTCAGTCTACTTCTAATCGTGGTATGCTTCACCTCGTGAGACGAAATACATTGAAAAAAAGAGAACAAAAAATTAGAAAGCGGGTTACCGCAAACAGGAAAAAGTCTACAAAAAATAAAAAAAAGACGACAAAGAGACGCACAAAATCAAGGAATAGTAAAATTACCGATATTTTTGGGAATAAATAATAGCAAAAAATGTCGTTTTTACACTCTCACTCCTGTGAGTGTTTAAAGTCAGAGTTAGATCTCTTTTCACTGCCTCCAACGCAGACATCTATAGAGAGTTCTCAATGTGTTAATTATAAACCCGTTTCTTCTCTAACTGATGACGCCCCCATAGAATTTGTTGTTCCTGGCCATGGTGATGAATACATCGACCTAGCACAGACTATGCTCAGTCTTCGAGTAAAACTAGTAGCCCCCACAAGAGTAGCCGCAAATACCGTCCAGCTAGACAAAGTAGGACCTGTAAACAATCTCCTGCATTCACTCTTCAATCAGGTGGATGTATATTTCAATCAAAAAGTAGTATCACCACCTAGTAATTCTTATGCATATCGAGCATACATTGAAACTTTGCTCAACTATGGGCCAGCTGCCAAAAACAGTCATCTTACATCATCTCTGTGGTATAATGACACTGCTGGAAAAATGGATGATTTCGATGCTAATGAGGGTTTAAAAAATCGACAGAAATATTTGAGTGTTGATAAATCTGTTGATCTTATTGGTCATTTACATTGTGACATTTTCAATCAAGATAAATTTCTCATCAACGGTGTAGAGTTACGAGTTCGGCTCGTTCGTTCAAAAGATAATTTCTGTCTTATGGATAGTACAAGCAACTGTCATATTCACATTGAAGAGGCCTCACTACTTGTTCGTAGAGCAAAAATCAACCCTGGTATTCTTCTTGCACACGCTAAAGCTCTATCTCAAGGCACTGCAAAATATCCGATTACACGTGTTGAGGTGAAAGCTATGACGATTCACTCGGGTTTTCACGCTGAAACCCTTGACAATGTTATTCTTGGTCAATTACCAAAAAGAATAATAATCGGATTTGTAGACAATACTGCATATAATGGCAATGGAAACAAGAATCCCTTTAATTTTCAAAATTATAAAATTAATCATCTATCACTTTATGTTGATGGTACTCAGATACCTTCGAAACCTCTACAGCCATCCTTCAACACTAAAAAATTGTACATCGAGGCATATAACACGTTATTTACTGGAACTGGTATTCATTTTCTGAATGAGGGAAATAGTATTGATCGGCAACAATATCCAGTTGGAAATTGTTTATTTGCCTTTGATCTTACACCGGATCTCTCTGCTAATTGTTATTCTCACTGGAATCTTGTGAAACATGGGAGTCTCAGAATTGAGATACGATTCGAGGAAGCGCTTGTTAGTACAGTTAATTGTATAGTATATGCAGAGTATGATAATGTTTTGGAAATAGACTCGTCGAGACAAATTATAGCTGATTTCAGTGCTTAGTTTAAGTGGGGATAATGCTTATACATATAGGAAAACCCTCTTATTTGAAAACCTCAGTCTTTACTTGTTTGTGACAGTAGTAAATTCTATACTTCTGCATAACGTATTAAAAATAAAAATGGTAGATTACGTGATTGATATACAAGGATTTCGTGATGATTCTGGCCATTTAATACCTAAAGAAGTAGCTGTGGTTACTCTACAGCGCTACTGTATAGCTCATTGGATTACTTCTCCACCTTATGCATTTACCGATCTCACAAGTCCATCTCAACGACAAAATAACTGACTCAGTTGCAAATATCATGGTATCGAATGGTTTGAAGGAGATGTACCAATGAATTTTCTACACGCTAATCTTCGTGAGGTAGCCCGGATTGCTAGAGTAATATACACCCGAGGACATGAAAAGGCCGTTTTGCTGC